>JAKVQZ010000014.1:0-219687 GCA_030463055.1 Lizanozyma gosingica | reverse complement strand
CTGGGGACGTTCTGCGTGTTAAGCAGATGCCATGACCAACTAGACCACGAAACCAGAGGAAATGATTTCGCCCAGGATCGAACTGGGGACGTTCTGCGTGTTAAGCAGATGCCATGACCAACTAGACCACGAAACCATTTGTGTTGTTTGAAAATCGCCTTGATATTGAAAAAGCCCTAATATTTCTTCTTACTCCTTTATTCTCTAAGTGACTGCCATAATGCCTAACGCTTTTTAGGTAGTATTCACCACCGATTGGTCTTCACCCAAGGAGTTTTTTCCTTTTAAAAGGTTTCTCCTTCTTTAGTTATACATTTTATAGAGACGGTAGCTACACATTGTAGTTCTTTATATTCGTATTTAATGTATAATCTTGATCTGTTAAAAAAAAAAAAAAAATTATAAAAAACTTTATAATGCTAGGGAGGTTGGGACATGTATCGTAAGTAATCAGCTTTTTATATATACAAGTTACAATCTTCTACAGATCAATTAGTTTGTATTTTTACCTGAATATGATTGTTCTTTCATTAAAAAAAAGCAACTCTCAGCCTTAGTAATCTATCCTTACCCAGGATGTTCTGATATATGTTGGTTTCTCTTTCTAAAAAGTATATTTTAGATAGAAGTTATGGAGATTTGTGGTCCCATTGAATATCCAATCTTGAGAGGTGAAGAAAACCTAATATCGTGGTAGAAAAAGTCGGATACGCTGTACCAAGATTCTAATCGAATTCAATCATAAAACCCATGCGAAATTACTTCTAAGATGCACTTCATTTGTATCAGATGATATAATCAATGAAATATAAAGTGAGATACCAGTTACGTCGAATCTCATCAAAAATTAATGAAAATCCCTTAAGTTGTAAGTTATAACTGTTCGATACTTTCGAACGTTCTGCAACTTTCAACTTTCCCAATACTCTGAAAATAGAGTAGTTCCGACTAGTTCCTTTTAACCTCTCTGATAATAAAGCAGCGTATTTCCTATTTACGACTCTTACAATTCTGTTTCTTGAAATAGCCAGTCTTTACCTCAGATCATATATTTGTCACGTGATCTCGTTTTCAAAATTGCGATGAGATGCGATATTTGGTGTACACTTTAACCAACCATGGCTAGTAATATCTCCCATTCTATCCATCTATCTATCCAAGTAGGCTTGCTAATAGTATATCTGTCTATGTTAATCTTGAAAGTGGAGGCCTGGTAATAGAAAAGCAGTGTTGTTATCTAAATTAGAATAGTATTGAACCAGAAATAAGGAGATCATCATGTCTAGACCGGAACAGTTGGCTCCTCCTGAAGTCTTCTACAATGACTCGGAATCGCACAAATATACCACTTCTACACGTGTTCAGCATATCCAGGCCAAGATGACTCTCCGGGCACTTGAGCTTTTGAATTTGGAACCTGATACTCCACATTTCCTTTTGGATTTAGGGTGTGGGTCAGGTCTCAGTGGAGAGATCCTTACTGAAGAAGGATACAACTGGCTTGGGATGGATATTTCCCCATCTATGCTTGCTACCGGTTTGGACAGAGAATTAGAGGGTGATTTGTTTCTTAGTGACTTGGGTAATGGTATACCGTTCAGACCTGGTACATTTGATGCCGCAATTTCTATTTCTGCTATCCAGTGGCTTTGTAATGCTGATACAGCTAATGTTGATCCTAAGAAACGTCTCATGAGATTTTTCAACACTTTGTACGCCTCGTTGAAACGTGGGGGCAAATTTGTGGCCCAATTCTATCCTATGAATGACCTGCAAATCGAACAGATTATGGATCTGGCCAAAGTTGCCGGTTTTGGAGGTGGGTTAGTGGTTGATGACCCAGACTCTAAAAAGAACAAAAAGTACTATTTGGTCTTGACTGCAGGGCAGACAGACAGACAGATTAACTTGGCAGGAGCGGAGATGGAGGTCGCAGACTCGAACAAGAAGGTAAACAAGAAATTAATGAGAAAATTGGAATCAAAGAAGCAATACATTAATCGAAAGAAGGATGTTATGCGGAAACGGGGTAAAAATGTGGCTCTTGATTCTAAGTTCACAGGTAGAAAGCGTAAGCCACGTTTCTAATGTTTGGGACCGCTTTGGCATATATTGTGTAGCATATCTATACCACCACCTTATATCGCATTTGTATATTAATTGAGAACAATTACAGCATTAGTTCTTCGTCTTTAAGTGGATTTGTATGGATCAAAAAATAACGAAGACATTTACTACTAAATTAGAATTTGCGCTACCATATTATCGGTTGAAAATTTTCACCACCAAAAGCTAAAGACTTTTACAACCTGATCTTTCAGACCAGTACTATTTGACACATATACACATAACAGGGCAGATGTTTTCGCTCATCAGGAACATAGGTGTGGCCTCTGCTGCGCCACTTTCAACTATCAGCAACCCGTTGAGAACTTTCATTGCACGCACCAACATCCCCACTGTGTATGAAGCCCTTCCTAAGAGAAGAAACGGGCAGAACCCCCTTGAGTTCCTCCAAAAAGAACTCTTGAACAAGTACGATCGTACCGGTAAGAGAAGAGCTTTGGTTGACACCGAGACCGGATTGCGTGCTGGCGATGTGATCAAAGTGACCTATGGTGACCGTACAAGTGTTGTGGGTCAGGTGATAGCCATTAAAAGAGGTCACAACAACGTGGGAACCAATATTTTGGTCCGTAACAAGTACCAGAAGATTGGTGTTGAAGTCAGAGTTCCACTTTACAACCCCAACGTGAAGAACATTGAGGTTATGCACAAGCCAGCTAAGTACATGCCTCGTAACAAGCATTACTACATCCGGAACACCAAGGTGGACGTTGGTGACGTTGAACAGTTGGTCAAACAGGAATACAAGAAAACTCACGATTACTAGATGGGGTTAGGGAATGCCAGAGACATGTAAATAAATTATTACCGTGTACATATTAATACCAAAAAAAGATAAATAAGCTAATAGTAAGCCAAAATTGAAGCAATAACCATATGCCAGATGTCTCTAAAGCACTTCACATAGGAATTTGTAACATTTCTTAAGCATTGACGTATTCCAAATAATATTAAGAATTATAGATATGGTTTGTGTAAATGAACGATGAAGAATGTGAAATATTATACCAATTTCATTCTTGATGTAAAGATTCAAGCTTTGAAAGCAATTCTTGGTTGAACATCAATTGGAAACCTAACAGTTGCGCCATTGCAAGCAGCTCGAATGTTTCGTAGGCTTGCGGAGCTGATTTATCTCCTATAGACCATCCTTGAGTTGAAACGGTTACTCGAATACGTTTTCCCTCTTGCGTAATGATATCCAAATGGCACTCCAGCTTTTCAGTTCTCACAAGGTCACATGAGGGAAAGAAAGTCTGATACTCATTGTAAATGGCTGTCAATTCCTTTTCGGTGTCCATTGCTGTTGAGCTACTGGAGAAACATAGCTGAACACAGTAGGAAACTTAAGATATTTCTGAATCAAATTGGATTGAGCAATAATTTACAAAGTTGAGATTCAATAGTAGGCAAGAAATTTATTCACCATTGAACGCCCAAATCTTCCCAAATCACTAGACGAAGAGGCCGCTAGCACACGTTAACAAAAGTTTGGCCATTTGCTACGTTGTAGAAGTTACAATCCCATAGAATGGGTTACTGATATTTAGACACAACTGATTCCCAACATTCCATAGATCACAAGTCAATATCGGGCGCCCAGCAACGGTCACTTTCATCTACGCTAACCACAACAAAGTCCTCCAAGGGGACTCAATTCAAAAACATGAGCCTCCCCTATTTAGAGGGTGAATACGCGATTTTGATGTTAAAGAAGAAAAGAAGAAGCAATTATATTTCATTCTGATTAGCGAAAATTTTTTATTCCACCTTCCAAATCTTCAGGGTGCGGGTAACACCTAAGTTTCTCTTTTTGTAATTTGATTCACATTCACAGCTTTTTCTAAAGCTAAGTGTATCCAAGTATTCCCATTCTACAAATTGCAAATCTAGGGCCATGGTACCAAAACCCGATACCTTTATTGGCAAAACTGTCCGTATCAGTCTCAAAGATTCTCGGAGATTAGATGGAGTAATTTATGCCATTGACCCTTTTGGCAACTTATTGCTCAATGGTACCAAGGAAACTACTAAGGACAAGATCAACCCAGAATACGACCAAGTAAGAGAAATGGGGTTGGTAAGTGTTCCAAAGGACTATATAGAGAAGGTTTTCATGCTTAAGTAACTGAGGGAAACAGGATGAGTAACTGAACAGGTGGTGGATATATTAAATCTACTGATTGTGCCTGTGCTGTAATTTATCAAAGATTT
Organism: Lizanozyma gosingica; assembly: GCA_030463055.1. Classification (NCBI taxonomy): domain Eukaryota; kingdom Fungi; phylum Ascomycota; class Pichiomycetes; order Serinales; family Debaryomycetaceae; genus Lizanozyma; species Lizanozyma gosingica. Next base: position 215,346 of record JAKVQZ010000014.1, on the reverse strand, counting down.
TGGGAGATTGACGTTATTGAAGATACCCGTAATATATAAATTCTGGTTCAAGAAGAGAGATATTGGGTGAATTGGCTCCATCTTTCATACGTCTTATAACTTGCATTCGATTAGTCTGACGTGTCAGCGCATTTGGGGCTACTGAAGTATGATGGACTTGCTCGCTGGACCTTCTTACTTGAATGGAACTTGCGCTTTTTGGAACATTCGCCAGAGTAGTAAAAGATGATTCCCTTGTGGGCAATTCACTTTCTGAGGCTTCAACTGCATGTTTGAGAATATAGATAACTCTGGTGGGAGTACCCCATTCCTGATTCGGCAATGGTTTGTACTTCTCCGGAATTGCAATGGGCTTGCGAATAATTACTATGTTGCCATCAGAATTAGTAGACTGAGTTTCCTCCCATTCGCATATTTCTGTATCTGGAGGAGCCCTATGTTTGTCTTCGTCGTCATCGCAATCTGGCTCAGAATCACCGTCTTCCCTAGGGTCGCTTTCTGGAGCTTTCGATGTCGAAATGCTTGGTTCAATCTCATTTGAGTTTAGGGACGTTACATATGTCAGCAAAGAAGGGTGCATTTTCTGGATTGTAGTGGAAATGGTATTGGACGATCCTTCGGGAAACGTGCTTACATTTGTGCTTTTACTAAGTTGCAATTTCCTGGAATTAGTTGTCTGAGTTGTTGAGGTAATTGGGGGATTCCAGAAAGGGGGTCGTTGTCCAGGTGGAGGGTGTATCAGATACTTGTGTTCTAGGCATGTTCCAAAGTAGTGGTCTCTAGCACTTTCAAACGTTCCATAGGGACAAATATCGACTAAGCAACCTAATAATGAATCTGATTTGTCACAGAGACATGTGAGATCGCAGTGAGATCCACACCGATGACTGAGTTCGTTGATACAACTGAGAAAACAGGCTGGAGGAGTTGCGTGTACAAAGGTATAGAGGAACCACGCAATCACAATGGATATGTTCATAGTTGTTGGTACAGTTTAAATGGTTCTAATTTGATAGAATAGATAGATTTAATTAGTAGCCGCCAAATAGAGATTTTCGCAGTATCATATCAATTCAGTAAAAAATGTCATTGGTATACAGAAAAGGACCCTTAAGCATACGCTTAGAATAGTCTAATACCTAGGCCTTCAAAACTTACTACAGAATCTTCTTTGACCCTAGTTATACCATACAAATACAGGAATGTATATATATTTAAAATCTCCCATGACAGGGCTCACTCTTTTTATGGACTTGATGGATTACCGTCACAGTCTTTCCCAGTCGGATATAGGGGGTTCCTACCCTACAACATGCACTCACTACATATTTGGGACAGACGCTGAATATAACAAGATTTCGCCACTAAGTCTTCATTGATTAAGAAAATCCCAATTATCTTCTTCACCAGGGAGTGGCCGATAGATGTTAGGGTGTACAAGGATATTCCTTTACGGCTTAGATATTAATTTTACGATCTTCCTGCAGACTTGCCCACACAGAAACAGCAGATGGTAACTAATATTGAAAGGAAGAATTAAAACCTGCGAAATTAGAAAGTTCGGCATTTTCTTAGGATACCAGGAATACGACCCAATCTAGCATTACTCGATCTACAACCTCCAACATAATCCCATACTGAACACATCCACAATATTGTACGCGGTCTAATCCTTTCGCAAACAATAGGAAATCGCGAAAAATTAAGGCGAATAAGGTATACGAAATTTTCCACTCCAGCATAAGTGCAACCGCATAAAAGTATAAGGCAGTGCAAGATCTCGGACATTAAGCATTAAGAGGAACCAACCGCCAGCAGAATATAACTGCCTGTAATAGAGCTTGTGCAGCAAGTTTTGGAATAAGTGGAATGGAACGGTATTCCGGGTCAATCTACGCTCTTTTGGACATATACTCTGTTGTATTTTAAAGAGAGCATTAGACATGCTTTAAACTGTTATAAAGTAAGAATGGTGGCGCAAAGCCTATTCGGGTCATTTTACTACCAAGTGCACTGCATTGTTCCCAGACCAAAGCCACCAGAGAATAGAACGCACAGTTATGGTGAAGAGAACTGGTTCTAGATGGGCGAGAAAAAAAATGGTGGTCGCGAATAGCACGGTGCACACACTTCCTCCAATTCAAGATTCAACTTGACCTGGGGAAAATTTGAACAACTGGAGACTGGATTCTTGCAAAGGTGTTTGAAAAAAACAAAGAATTATACGTTGATCGCAGATAATTAAATAGTGAGTGTGCTTGGCGGGTTGAAAGAGACATAAGAATCTCCTTCGTATTGTTTTCTGAAAGCGGTCAAAGCGTTAACGTTGGTCAGAAAAATAGTGAGAGACGGAAACAATATCCTTCTGAAAAAACACGAACCAAAAAGCTGGCAATCACTTGAATCTCTAAAAGGTTTTAAAAGGAATTGCAGTTTTAAACCCAACCTCAATTGATAGACGTCTTTCCTATTACTACGGTACTAATAACCATCAAACATTTTCTTTATTAGCGGAATTAGTATTATTACCAAATAGCGCTTCTTCATTTCCAATGCAAGGGTCATACAAGGAAAATGGGCTCCCTAGGCCTTACTATATGTCGCCCTCTGGGTCCAAACGCAAGCAGTCGCCCTACGACCATCTTCCGCGCCAGTTCTTCACTACACCACGTCGGAAGTTAACAGGGTACTTGGTAATGTTGTCAGTGATTGCACTTTTGATGTACTATATTTCAAACGACGTGAAATCTTCTTCCATGGACACCAGCTACGAAATTGTATCTCACGATCAGAATGAATACGATGATTCTACAGGGGGGGCTGCCATAGCTGCTGGTGGGGCTGCTGTAGCTGGTGCTGCGGGCAAGGCCAAGCCAGGTTTGAATGCACCTAAGAAGGGCTCTCAATCTGACAACTTGAAGATTCTGGCTGATAAGGAGCTGGAAATCCCAGATTTGGCTAGTAACTTAGCCAGTAACTCAAAGGGAGAACTTGGCTTAGGTGTTAATCAGGCTCCTAAGGGAGGAATTGCCAACGAAGCTCCTATTGTGGGTTCAGACGAGGATAAGATCGTTGGCACCGGTAAGGGAGGTAAGTTTAAGAAGAAAATTGACGTTGACCCAACTGGCAAGAAGTCGAAGGAAGATGGAACTGCGCCAGGCTCTAAAGCTGATTCTGATGCTGACTCTGTTGGTGCCAAGGCCGGCAAAGGTAAGGTTGTCGCAACAAAAGAAACTGTCAAAGATGTTAAGGGCAAGGTTGAAGTTGATATTGACCCAGGATTGACACAAGGAACAAAGAAGAAGTCAGGATATAAGGCTAGTAAGAATGGAGAAAACCCTGAAGAGGATGATACCCCTAAGAACTCATTTCAAGCACAGAAGAAGCAGCAAATGGAAGAGTTGAAGAAAAAGCAGGAATTGGAGAACCCTGAAGATGAGGATGAGAAGATAGTATACGATGACAGTATTGACAAACCTCACCAAGCTGTAAGCGGTGAACCACCTTCTGTCGGAAAAGATTAAAATTAGCATTTGGACACAAGTAAAAGAACCTAAATTAGGCTCTTAGAGTCCCTACCATACAATGTGTATAATTTATATATTATAATTTCTTACAGATTAACATCTGGTACCACCAATGGTGATAGAGAAATTTAACAAAAAGATAAATCTTTATCAGTAACATATTTGAAAGTTCAAAAAAGGTTCTACTGGGAATCGAACCCAGGTCACCAGCATCAGAAACCAGTGTGATCACCACTACACTATAGAACCTCAGGATGTCTCTCCCTACACAGATTAGCCTAAAGACATACAAATGGTAGTGTATAAAAAATCGGAAGCGCACATACATTTTTTTTGTTTTTTTAATTCTTTTAAACATAATTATCTGAATTTAAACATTCTTTCTGAATAATAAATATTCGAGTATCTGCAATCGTGAGTGTTCAGTTTTTTAAATCCGGGCAAATTTGTAGTTGTCAGGTTTTGGATGCTTACTGTGTCGATTAATTTCGTGAATTTTGTCAGCAAAATTCGGCTGGGTATGCCTTATAATCTTTGAGGATAAAAGTATCCAACTACATTCAAACGACGTAGGTGGTCTTTATCCCCTGAGGACGAACATGCAGACCTTATAAAATAGAGCAGAGCGAACTTGAATATTACGAGGCTGCAATGTAGAGAGTATATTGCCTAGTAGACCATGCTCTTAGTTTGCTTTATAGCAGACGAAAAAGTTGAAGGCTATAATAAGTTTAGTTCTTTATCATTTTCGTTTAACAAACTAACCTGAGTATGATTATTCCTTTTTCTTTAAAAGAAAAAGGAATAATCATAAAGAAAAATCTGAAAGTTGAGTAATGCATCATAAATAATCAGGTTTTCTTATGTAGCTAATTTGTTGTAGGTCGTAATTCCCCAATATGCATACTGACAACTGGGCCTTTTGGTAAACTATTGTCCAACAACTGGGATATCATCGTACAGAGATATAGAAACTTCTAATAATGTATGCAGAGATACCCGTTCAGCTCAATTTTAATTTCTACTTTGAATAATCGAAGGCCTGGCGAAAGCCAAATTAGCGAATGCTTCATTCGTTGAATCCATGTGTAGTAAAATATTCTCTGTGAATGAAGCTGTCCAATCTTCGAAAGCCTTCTTTTGTAAGAGCAGATTCTAAGATCGATCACCCGAATGTCATAACTCATCTTGGGTCACATTCCCACCTCAAAGAAAGCCTAATTCTTAGTTTATGAGCTCAAATCAGCCAGCAAGTACTATGTATCCTGACAGTGACATTTCAACAGTGATTTTTCTATTTCATGTAGAAAAGAAATGATAGCCTTAGTAATTGATAGTACTAGTGTGAAAATAGGAACAGGAGAAAAATTCATTAGTTTTGTATTGAAATTGCTGAGTTTTTGTTCTACGAAACTATTTTACGAAAATATGAGTATACCAGGTCAGCAGCCATAATTCAGTTCTAAGTATAACCATCTAAAAAGCATCATGATGCCGATCACCAAAGGTATACTTAGTACATTTTAGATGACAAACCGTTCCATCTGGTAGTATACATATTCATTATAGTTCTGTTAGGTTCATGCTAGATTCAGGCGTAGGTCGCTATGTATTTCGAGCCTAAGGAATAAAAGTAATATAGTCCAAACAGTGTTAACGGCTATCCCATTATACCTGTGCCTACACCCAGGGCAACTATACGAATAATAACTAAAGTAAAGTAACCTGTAAATCGAGGCTACGATGTCGAAAGGAAAAGTAAGACTACTCCCGAAACTAACTAGGGAGGCATCCTTGACCGAAAAATTCGGTGAAATATGAAATGCAATTAATCAAAACAATGTAAATCAAAATAGTTTCCCAAATAAGAGTATTTGCATGAGAGTCAGGCTTATTATCCTGGATTGTTTGTTCTATATTTGTGCTAAACCATGGAACAGAAATCATAATCCTCTTCGAATACCAGAAAGAAATGCAAAATATTGTGTAATGGTAAAAGAATGGCTTAATTATAATCTTGTAAGCCATTAATAACTCGGATCAAGCCTTTGAAAGCGTATTTCAAGATTAACAGAAGACAATTTAATCCGAACACTGAAGTTCAGACAAAAAAATGCTAAATAAAACTATGAAAAGGAAGCTGCTAGGTAAGAGGTTCTTCCATACTGAGAAATTAAATGTAGCCCACATATCACCATCTTGGACTATTCTTTTCATACCCTGGCTAAATGCAGAGAAAGAATTTTTAATAATGAATAACAAAAATTAACCAGATGTATACAACCCAAAGATGGAGTAAGATTCCTTCTGAGACGAATTGCTTAGATACCTAGAAAATCAATACACACACTCGATAAGATTTTTACACCAATATCAATTACGGCTTAACCAGTTATAGGTGGTTATCTGCAATTAACGTGCATTCTTCCTTGTATTTCAGATTAAGTAGTAATTGCAAAATGAGACAACTTCTAATTGAACTGGACCAATAATCTGGACTTCATTCATACTTAAGAAGCAACAATTTATGTGCCGTCCCATTGGGTGCAAAAAAAAAAATGAATTCACCAAAGTACTCTTCATCATCAATAATCGAATTTCTGTAAATATTGGTATCTTCCAGTTATTAAACGCATAGGGAGATGTATATTGATCCTCAGTAAGTACGAAGTTGAGTGGTAGAATGTGTCTTCAACCCTGGAATGGGTTTGCCTTTATGTTTACTAGTTAAGTGCTAACTACTTAATAAATACTGCTTCTACCTATTCTCTTATATTTTATCTCAATAGAATATCAAATGATTATTATCGCAACATTACCTAAAATTATTAATGCACGAATTATTTTCTAGCTCCATCATAACAGGGACAAATTGCTGGGTATTATTCTGCCTGCTTGCATTGCCAAAGACAGTTGGTCAAAAAAGCAGTTGCAGCACATTCAAGTGTTGTCATTGTTCTTCCAGAAGTCTGCCCGGGCAAAGATTTTGGTGAGAATGTTGGAGCCCATATTAAAATCCATCAATTTTTGAAATACTCTCTTACACGAGTAATCACTACATGTTGTTAAATATATTAAGCAGGTGTCCGCATGAGGAAATTTGACAGCAAACTGATATCTAGGTCCATCTGATGGGGGAGCTCTTATCGTCCCTAATGCTTCTACCTCATTAACCAGCTTCAAGAAACGTGCTAGCTGTTGTAGTAATCTTTTTTGGCAACTAAGGAACCTAGAACTTATAAGGAAGGCGAGATATTCACAGTCGGGAACACTGTTCACTGTTAAGCCATCCACGAGATTCTCACAACTAAGATTTTAACTTCCGAATTCTACGTTCCCAAAACCATTACTACTAGTATGAACGCTTCTTCCCTATTTTTTTTTACCAGCATTTACTCGCTGGCTATTTTCCGATGTCGTTAATAAAAGGGCAAAATGGAACTTTTCGGACATAGAGCAATTGAAGGCAGATATTATAAAATAAGCTAGTCGATTCTTTTTTGATAAACACTTAAGAGCTTCCCATTCGCTTGTAGTGTTTATGCACGTAGCATCTAAATCAAAAGACATCAAATAGAGATAACCGACCTAGGCTGTGTAATACAACGGTTGAGTTACCATTGCTAAAGCTTAAAATCAAGGATTCAAATTATTCTAGAATATATCTGTTCTTCTGGAAATTAAGTAAACAAATTGACAAAGCAAAAGATGCCAACATTAAAAAAAAGTTCGAAGCTTAGCATTTGAACTTAAAAAGGTTCTACTGGGAATCGAACCCAGGTCACCAGCATCAGAAACCAGTGTGATAACCACTACACTATAGAACCGTTCTAATATTATAGGTCTTCTAAAAGTTATACACAAACACAAAGAGGTCGTGAACCACAAAAACGGAAACGCCAACAATGAACATCTGCATATAAAATTTGTGTTTCTTATTATTGTTATCTTAGTATTTCGGATTTATGATATATGAGAGTGCCATTCTTGAATAGCAAACAGTATTTCATGAGTGGAGGTCTTCTGGCTACTCTTCGTCTTCTAGACATCGACTTTAGATCTGTACCTAACAGTTGTTTTACTTTGATTTATACCGATCCTATCCTACAGTAGCTTTCTCCTTTAAGGGGAAATCTAGAAGAGGTCGTGTCTATATTATAATGGTAGAGCGAATAACACGTTAGTGTGCTTTCTTAACATCACACTACCTATTTATTGTACCCAGAACTCAAAAATGAGACTTTCACCACCAGAGCCAACGCAGGCTCTCATGGAACCTGAAGGCAGTGATAGTGAAATTAGATAGAGTTAGTAGGAGAACCTGATTTTCAGGTGACAAAGCGAGTAGTGGAATTAATTCGAAACAGTAGCATCAAACCTGCATGTGATCGAAAGCATTTGCATTGTCGCTTGTTACTTTCTCACCGAGGGAGTTTTCGAGGCATGAAACGAATCCGGTCGACAGAAAAAGAAGTTATTACTAGTTTTTGTGGAAGAGAAGGTGAACCACGGGGAAAGGAGGTGATTTAACAGGAATAACGATTGGTTGATCGTATACAATTTGCAAGATCAATTGAAGCCTAAAAAATGATGGATATTATGATGCAAATATATTTGTACTGAGATACTGATCCCTAAAGTTCTTCCCGTTCAAGAATTTATATGTAACATTCATGCTAGTGGTAGCCACCTGAATGTTTTTCTTTCTTTTTTTTGGGGGGGGGGGATAAATTGAGTAAGATAAGGTAAAACCCAAACCAGAGAAATTGATATACACCGTTGATTAACAACAATAGCAATTGGATTAATGGTCTCTTCCCTAGTCATTTCAGTCTCAAATAGTTCGAAATCGTTCTCCTGTAGTATCAGTTAGAACAAAAGATGCCGGTACTTCATTGGTTTTGATACCTAAAGCTACTTTTTGTTGGGTGCGAATAGAATGTCTCTAGAAAGAGAGATTGATCTGGTACCAATTCTGTAGAGTCAAGGCATTCTGTTTTGTAGAAGTTGGTGAATCAACCCCAATTGTTGCGTCCTTGTCTCAGACAATTCATTGATAGCTATTGAGTACCCTGAAACGATTAGCATATTCAAAAATGAAGGACAGACGTTATTGAACTGGTTGTATTCCATACCAAATTCTAGACTCTCGCAAAAATATCTTTAAGTGCGACATAGTTGAAACTTATTTATTCAACAGGAACAATCACAGAAACAGCAATGGCTCTAACAACTCCACAGTTCATAGTCATTATCATCTAAGTTATGTTTCTTTGATTTGCCAATGGTATATAACCTTTTTACTTCGTCTGAGGGGGATTTCTTTTGACAGCATCTGACGTTTAAACTATCGGGTAACCCTCGGAACACCAGAAAAAGAAACTGGTATGCCATGCAAAAACCTACATATAGGTGAGATGAGATACGGTGGTTTTGCGCTATGTTGTAATGTTTTGCAAGAATAAAGACCAAAAAAATTTTCACCCTCACATCCCTTAAATATAATCTGTTCCCCTTGGGAAATAAAATTGAAGAGGTATCTTCTTTTTTTTTTAGTTTAATTGGACTTTTTCTCTTCAGTTTGCTTACAGATCACAATGACTGCTGAAACTGAATCCAAGTACTCAGCTGAAGTGCTTTCTGAATTGTTGGCCAAGTTGAACGTGGCCACAGACAAGGATGAAGCTGCTTCTAACGTTGCCTCGTTCTTGAACAGCTCGATTGTTGAACACGATGTTCCTCTCGAATTCTTCAAGGACTTGGAAAAGGAGATCAACAACAAGGATGCCAACATTGCCGTTGCTGCTTTGAAGGCTATCAGCCACATTGCTTCTCCAAACAACTTGACTCCTTCTGTCGAGCCATACGTTATTGACTTGACTACTTCTATTTCCGCCAAGTCTGGTGACAAGAACAAGGACGTCCAAGCTGCTGCTGCCGATGCTCTTTTGGCTTTGTCCCAAGCTATCTCCCCTAAGGCTATCAAGGTCATCTTGCCAAAGTTGGTTGAAAGCTTGAAGACCACTAACAAGTGGCAAGAAAAGATTGCTGTCTTGCAAGCCGTCTCCTCTTTGGTTGACACTGCCAAGGACCAAGTTGCTTTGAGAATGCCCGAATTGATTCCTATCCTCTCTGAAGCTATGTGGGATACCAAGAAGGAAGTCAAGGAAGCTGCTCAAGCTACCATGACCAAGTCTACCGAAACTATCGACAACAAGGATATCGAAAAGTTTATCCCCAAGTTGATCGAATGTATCGCCAACCCATCCGAAGTTTCTGAAACCGTTCACTTGTTGGGTGCCACCACTTTCGTCTCTGAAGTCACCATGGCCACTTTGTCCATCATGACTCCTTTGCTTTCCAGAGGTCTTGCTGAAAGAGACACTGCCATCAAGAGAAAGGCTGCTGTCATTGTTGACAACATGTGTAAGTTGGTCGAAGACCCTCAAGTTGTTGCTCCTTTCATGTCCTCCTTGTTGCCTGCTTTGAAGCAAAACTTCTCTATCATCGCTGACCCTGAAGCTAGAGGTAAGACTCAACAAGCCTTGAACACTTTGAGAAGAGTTGGTGACATTGGTGAAGATGACGTTATCCCCGAAGTTTCTACCGCTGGTGACATCCCAGTTACCTTGGACATCTTCAACACCTTGACCAAGGACCAAAACGTTGCTGCTAGATTCGATGTTGCTAAGACCTACATCGCTGCTATTGCCGGTGACTTGGTTGACGAAAGACAAATCCAACCTGAAGCTTGGTTGGAAGCTGTCTTGCCTTTCGCTACCATCTTCTTGCACGAAAAGGATGCTAAGGAAATCATTGAAGAATTCAGAAAGAGAGCTATCGACAACATTCCTCAACCTCCTGCTTTCCTCGATGAAGAAGACGATGGTGAAGACTTGTGTAACTGTGAGTTCTCTTTGGCTTACGGTGCTAAGATCTTGTTGAACAAGACTCAATTCAGATTGAAGAGAAACAGAAGATACGGTTTGTGTGGTCCTAACGGTGCTGGTAAGTCTACCTTGATGAGAGCCATTGCTAACGGTCAAGTCGAAGGTTTCCCTACCCAAGAAGAATGTAAGACTGTCTACGTCGAGCACGATATCGATGGTACTCACGCTGAAACCTCTGTCGTTGAGTTCGTCATCCAAGATGGTGAAGTTGGTTTGACCAAAGAAGCTGTTGTTGAAAAGTTGACTGAGTTCTCCTTCAGTCAGGAAATGATTGAAATGCCAATTTCTTCCTTGTCTGGTGGTTGGAAGATGAAGTTGGCTTTGGCCAGAGCTGTGTTGAAGAACGCTGATATCTTGTTGTTGGATGAACCAACCAATCACTTGGATACTGTCAACGTCGCTTGGTTGGTCAACTACTTGAACACTTGTGGTATTACTTCCATCATTGTTTCCCACGACTCCGGTTTCTTGGACAATGTTGTTCAATACATTATCCACTACGAAGGTTTCAAGTTGAGAAAGTACAAGGGTAACTTGTCTGAATTCGTCAAGAAGTGTCCTTCTGCTCAATCTTACTACGAATTGGGAGCCTCGGAAGTTGAATTCAGATTCCCTGAACCTGGTTTCTTGGAAGGTGTCAAGACCAAGCAAAAGGCTATTGTCAAGGTTTCTAACATGACTTTCCAATACCCTGGTACTTCTAAGCCTCAAATTTCCGACATTAACTTCCAAGTCTCTCTTTCTTCTAGAATTGCCGTCATTGGTCCTAACGGTGCCGGTAAGTCCACTTTGATTAACGTGTTGACTGGTGAATTGTTGCCAACTGAAGGTGAAGTTTACGTTCACGAAAACTGTCGTATCGCTTACATTAAGCAACACGCTTTTGCCCACATTGATAACCACTTGGACAAGACTCCATCTGAGTACATTCAATGGAGATTCCAAACTGGTGAAGACAGAGAAACCATGGACAGAGCCAACAGACAAATCAACGAAGATGATGAGAAGGGAATGAACAAGATCTTCAAGGTTGAAGGTAGTGAAAGAAGAATTGCCGGTATCCACGCCAGAAGAAAGTTCAAGAACTCTTACGAATACGAAATCTCCTGGTTGTTGGGTGACAACGTTGGTATGAAGAACGAAAGATGGGTTCCTATGATGTCTATGGACAACACCTGGTTGCCAAGAGGTGAATTGATCGAAACTCACAGTAAGATGGTTGCTGAAGTTGATATGAAGGAAGCTTTGGCTTCTGGTCAATTCAGACCATTGACCAGAAAGGAAATCGAAGAGCACTGTAACATGTTGGGTTTGGATGCTGAATTGGTTTCTCACTCTCGTATCAGAGGTTTGTCTGGTGGTCAAAAGGTCAAGTTGGTCTTGGCTGCTTGTACCTGGCAAAGACCTCACTTGATTGTCTTGGATGAGCCTACCAACTATTTGGACAGAGACTCTTTGGGTGCTTTGTCCAAGGCTTTGAAGACTTTCGAAGGTGGTATTGTTATCATTACTCACTCTGCCGAATTCACCAAGGACTTGACTGAAGAAGTCTGGGCTGTCTTGGACGGTAAGATGACTCCATCTGGTCACAACTGGGTCCAAGGTCAAGGTTCCGGTCCTAGATTGGAAAAGAAGGACGACGATGAAGAAGACAAGTTCGATGCCATGGGTAACAAGATTTCCGGTGGTAAGAAGAAGAAGAAGTTGTCTTCTGCTGAGTTGAGAAAGAAGAAGAAGGAAAGAATGAAGAAGAAGAAGGAATTGGGTGATGCTTACGTTTCTTCTGATGAAGAGTAAGTTTTATGCATTTAGGTTGGGGACTTAAAATATCTTGGTTCTTAATTTAGAGTTATTGCATTCCTAAGGTTAGTTTTTCCATTCTTTTTTTGTTGTTATTTAAGCTTCCATATACTTAATTTTATGTAGGTTTTACTTGTTTAAATCCTCGTATGTTATAGATTAAATACACTATGTTAAAATATCAAACCATTACTTATAGAATAACGAAAACATATGGGAGCACCAAGTAAGCTAAAGATATTAATTTGCGAAGGCTCCCTTTAAACGCTCAATTTTTAGATTTAAATACGAACAAATATATTTGCAGCCAAACCAACACAAGCAACAAATTGAAATATTAACACCTTTTATTTCGTATCATACAAAAAAAGAATATGTTATTTAACATAATTACTTTCCTCCTTCTGACCTCAGCGACTGTAGTATGTGCTGAATTGCAGGAGACATTAGCAACTCTTAAACTGGTAAACAGAAATGGATCACATATGATTACAGCGGTCCACTGTCCATCAGGACATCTCGTTAGAGAAGCCAATGTACGTACATAATAATACATCTTTTGGTTTTAACTAAACATCTACCTGCTGTTGATCAATTCTAACATTTATTTCCAGGGACTCCATTATAAGGAAAGGGAATACATTAGACAGAGAAGAAGCGATGCTATGGTTCATATCAGTGAGTTGTTCAGCCGAAACAAAATCCCCAACTTCGATTATGATAAGTTTAAAATCTCTAAGAACATCACGATCGCTCTTGCTCTTTCTGGAGGAGGATATCGATCAATGCTTATTGGGGCAGGAATTCTTGCTGCTATTGATAACAGAACTCCGCGAGCTAATGATGATGCATTGAACTATCAATTGCAGGGTTTGTACCAGGGTCTTTCCTACATTGGAGGGATTAGCGGAGGTTCATGGCTAGTTATCAGTAACTACATCAATGACAACCTTCCAATGTGGAAAATGCAAACTGATGAATCTGTTTGGGACATCAACAATACTTTCATAGGAGGAGGCATTCCCACCATAGATCCATTACAAATACAGCATGCAATAGTGAGCAACAAGAATTTCCCGATGCAAACGGTTATCAAACCGAATACCAAAACCGACAATTCCTGGCTCTCTTGGTTCACTAGCTTGTTTGAGAAAAGAGCCCTTCCAAATCTAAGAAAAAGAGACTTACTAGATATTCTCTCGTTCAAAGGTGATTTAATAGAGAATGCAATGCAAACATTGGTACACGGAAGGAATAACAGTACCAACAAACCGTCACAAGACCATGTCCAGCAAATCTCCTTATTCAACTACTACTCTCAGTTACATTCAGAAGTTAAGCCAAAGAGACAGTCAGGATATTATATTTCACTAACTGATTACTGGGGACGAGCATTAGCAGGCACAGTTTTTGAACGATCCAAGAGGTATCCAGGTCTCACTATCTCAATGGCTACAGAGAATCCCTCATTTGTTCACCATGAACAGCCTTTCCCGATAATTTCATCCATAAGGACAGACTCCAATAACTCCCTGTGTCTTTCTTCTCATCTCATGGAATTCACACCTTACGAGTTTGGATCATGGGATTCGTATCTAAGAGCATTTGTTCCCTTGCAGTACCTTGGAACAAGTCTATTCAACGGATCACCAATTAATCCCACAGAAAATACTAAGACCTCCCTCTGCATCACTGGGTATGACACTGCCAGCTTTATAATGGCGACATCCTCTTCACTTTTCAATAGAGTTCTCGTCTACTTTTATCAATTTCTTACAAATACGGCGTTGGAATCGTATGCAGCTGTGGATGTCATACTCAAACTGCTAGGACTTAGCCAAGATCTCGCACATTCAAAGCATCCCACATTTCACTTAGGACAGGCAATAGTTTCACCTAATCCGTTCTATAAGCTCACTGGAGGTAGGAGAGATACCTCAATAACAGATAATGCAGATATGTTTCTTGTTGATGGCGGTGACGACGGGCAGAATATTCCATTCCAACCATTTCTAATACCCGAAAGAGAAGTGGATATCATTCTAGCATACGACGTGACTGCTGACTCTGAAGGATATCCTAATGGCACTACGTTGAACCAATCGCGGAGGCGATACCATAATATGAATGGCACGTTTGATCTTCCTATGTCAGTTTTACCAGGCTCCAAAATTGTTACCAAAGCAGTATTTCCCTACGTTCCTACAGAGTCAGAGATTATTGCAAAGCTTAGCAAAAAGCCCCTCTTCCTCGGGTGTGATTTAGAAAGGGATTATCCAGTACTATATCTGCCAAAAAGGAATTTTAGTACCACATATCTCCCTCCACTCATAGTGTACAATGCCAACGCACATCTCACGTTCGCTGCCAACTACTCTACTTTCAAGCTCCAGTATAATCAAAGCGAGATTTACAGATGCATTAACAACGGTTACAACCTAGGCACCATGATGAATTCAACATTTTACGCTGTGTGCTTGAACTGCGCAATATTCAAGAGGGAGTTCGATAGAATCAAGTTTGGTCTAAATCTTAACTATGACCGCAATTATTCGATTCCTAAAATATGCGAGCTTTGTTATATGGAGTTTTGTTGGCATAAGGCACTGCCACCATTTCATATGTGATTTACTATTTGGCTACCACAAGGGAATACAGTGAAAAGTTGTGCAAGTAAACTTTATTGTACGTTCCGAACAACCTATGACTGAATTAACCCACCAACAAATGCTGTTCTTTCCTGTGGCATTTAACAATGACTGACGCACATTTGTTATCCATCGAATAGCAGGTCGCGATATTATCCTATCCCAAATGGTATCACCGCCATATAAAACCAGTCTTGCATGAAAAATTTATGTACAGATGCGAGTAACAGTTGATAAACTCCACAAACCATACTGAGATGAGATGATTTCTCTCATACTGCTATTAGATAGTGGAATATATTCATAGGAGAGGCAAATTATCCAATTTTCATTATAAAATACTGTGAGACTTTATAATAAGATGGCGTCGCTGCTTGCGACCATAGACGCTGTGCTTGCGGCCGATTCGCTCTACATTTTGATATGTACTGGTCTCTTGGTGTTTGCAGTGTTGGGAGTGATGTTGTTCTACGCTGGATTAATCCAACGACGGTCTTCGCTTTCAATGATAGCAACCCCACTATACTTGATATGTATTACGTTCATTGATTGGTTCATATGGGGGTACTCGCTCTGCTACTCAACCTCGTCCAACCACTTCATTGGTAACTTGGACTTTGCTGTGTTACGACAGTTGCGTATCGAAGACAACCTCACATTCACAACTCTGAGGGGCGAGACTCTTCTGGCTGTTCATTTTTTATTCAATGCTCTTATGAAGATTATCTGCGTCACCCTCACATTCCCAGGGTGCATTGCTGAAAGAGGACGCATTATGCCCATGCTTGTATTTTTCATGTGCTGGCTGGTGATAATCTACAACCCAGTGACATACTGGTTCTGGAACAGAAATGGGTGGCTCTCGGTCGAGTACAACAAGTTCCCAGTGCTTGACTTTGCAGGGGGAAACTGCATCCACATTGTGTGTGGTTTTACTGGAGTTGCATATTCTTACATCTTGGGGCCGCGGAATCCAAAAATATTGTACAACTACAAGCCGTACAACATAGGCTACATTGTTATAGGTACCGTTTTTATCGTTTTTGGCTGGTGCGGATTCATAGGAGGTTGTGAGTTCACCTTTTCGACCTCCAGTATGCTCATTTTCATCTGCACAATTTTGACTTCGTGTGTTGGTGGATTGGTATGGCTGGCAATCGATTATTATTATTCGGCTATACCTCTTGAGAATGAAAATGAAGAACCTCAACCCGAGGCATCAGATACCCAGAAATCAAGTTCAAATTTTCCTAATCTAAAATCGAGCCGGTTGAAAGATGGTGTTCTTCGCAAGCAGAGGTCACCTTCTTTGGAGGGAAGAACTCGAAAATCGATAGATAGTCGTAACTCACAACTCCAACTATTATCGGTGGTGTCACGAAATACCGGTTTAGATATCCGCAGATATCATCAGCAACTGCTTGGACCTTCTAGGAAGTTGTCAATGGTTTCCTTTTGTTCTGGAGCTATGGCAGGTTTGGTATGCTTTACACCTGCTGGCGGGTATGTTGTTTCCCCATCATCTGTCTGGAGGTCGTTCCTTTACGGGGTTGTTGGTGGAGTAGTTGGAAATGTTGCAACTCGGTTGAAGTATTTGTTCAGATTAGATGACGTCTTTGATCTTGCCGCCATTCACCTATGTTGTGGTTGGGCCGGGTCTTTGCTTACTGGGATATTTGCTGATCCAGTGTATAATTCAGAAGGTGGTTGGGTTGCAGGACATTGGATCCAGTTTGCATACCAGCTCTTAGGCTGTTCCGTTACAAGTGTCTACGTTCTTGTAATGAGTAGTGTGCTACTATATGTGATTGACTTGATACCTGGCTTGCATTTGCGTATGGATAAAAGCTTCAATGCCAGATTAAGACAGGAGATGCGCCAACTTGAGCATTCGGAGGAAAATAATGGGGGGAATAAAGTAAAGAGAGGTAATGTATTTATGGATGAGGCTGACGGTAAATCGTTGGAGGGCCACGAGGAATTGGAGTTGATGGGCGCCGATGAGTATGAATTTAATGGGGAATTTATTTCAGACTTTGTTGAATTCATCAGAGTCTTAAGTCCTGAAGATTACGAAGGGGTTGATGATATTGAAGTTGATATTATTCGCGATGCTACTCCCACCTTACATGCCGAGGCATTTGCATCCCATCAGGACAGCACTGAATACGGCTCGGATCTTTCACACCGACG
Organism: Lizanozyma gosingica; assembly: GCA_030463055.1. Classification (NCBI taxonomy): domain Eukaryota; kingdom Fungi; phylum Ascomycota; class Pichiomycetes; order Serinales; family Debaryomycetaceae; genus Lizanozyma; species Lizanozyma gosingica. Next base: position 198,228 of record JAKVQZ010000014.1, on the reverse strand, counting down.
AAAACATGAGAATGGGATAACGAAGCGTGAATAGAATAGAATACAGAGAAGTGTTTGTGCTTGTGTGAGTGTGTTTGTGTTTATGCCCCGGAGGAGGTTCCATTTTTCCTACTTTTTAGTTCTAATATTTATTAATTTGTAATTCCCAATTATTTATTTATTTATTTGATTTGCTCCACACATTTGTATGTCTATTTTACCACCTCACCACCATATGTTTTCTACAATAACTGCTCTTCTATCAAGTATATTATAAAAACGTCTATAGTACAACAACCAAAGAATAAACCTCCTCAGCTAATGAGTCTCATTGTAATTTCAAAGGCTGCGAAAGTAGCTCCGTTAGCAGGAGCAGCTCTCAAAATGGTAGGAATGAACCCTCTGAAGAAACCCTTAATTCCAGAAGACCGGAAGATATCCTTAATAACGTCAAGCGACGACTTGTACTTGGGCAGAGTCAAAGAGTCAGTCTGCAACTTAGACTTGATGACATCGACAGGGTAAATGACAGCCCACAAGGTATAGCCTGACAACCCACCAAAGAGACACAACTTCCAACCAGGGATATCTTTACGGGCCAATTCCTTGTATTTAGCCAATTCCCTATTAATCAAGGCTTCGTAGGTAGCAAAGTAAATCCCCAACCCAATGGATTCTCTGATCAAAGTCGGCGTTAAACCACGATAGATACCGTGGGCCAAGCCATCACTTTGATACAATTTCTTAAAGCAGTCGATAGGACCATTGAACATCTTTTGATTGCCTGTTTGAGTTTGCAAACGAATACGAATGTGTTCGATTGGAGAAGCCAAAAACCCGTTGGCAAAACCGGCCACCGCACCACAGTTGAAGAACTGTCCCAAGGTTAGAGGAGCACCGTTCAACTTATCGTCGTAGTGACGCTTCATAAATTCATTGACAGAAAATTGTACAGAAACACAGGCACCCACTCCAACCAATGGGGTCAAAGTACCCTTGTAGAAACCACGAAAACTTTCATTTTTCACCAATTGCTTGATGACATCCAATGCACCGGAATATGTGCCCTCGGGAGCCGACTGTAATCTGACTTTGACGGTATCGAAGGGCTGACCCACAATAACCTGCGAAATACCACCAATGGTCCCAGCAAATAAGTCCTTGTAAACCTGGAAGTTGTCACGAGTGAGAGGAGGCTCTTCAAGTTCGATTGTCATGGTTGTGAATAGTCCAAAATGCCTACTACTGTATGTATTATGGTAGACTGGAAGTTGATCTATGGTGTTATCGCTTCTTATCTATTATCTACTCCATAATCGAAACCACCAAAGATGAGCTGAAAAGTTTTGGGAATCTGCATATAAGCGAAAACGGTTCTCGATAAGATGCAGAGACACGACTCTGATCCAAAATAGCCTGAGTCAAATTGCAGAGAAATACCATCAGCAACTTTTACTCTGGTCGTGTTTCTACATGACTCCGTCAGGAAATGTAATCCACTGTACGGCAACAGGCAATGCAAATGACCGTATGTGGGGTACGGAGGGAAGCAAGAGGTCCAAGTTGGTAAGTGTCACTATAATAAGGTCAGACAAGTGAGTCACAATACCCAGGCAACTATTAACAGGATGGAGTAGAATAGAGGAGAAAAAGTTGGAGCAATATTTTCTGATCAAGTTCCTTTGGTTCACACCATATAAGAGGGCAAAAACAAAAATCCAAGCCGCCCGAAACGGTCCAAGGTAAGGTTCCTGAATAAGAAACTGGACTTAACTGACTACTATAAATGGATGAAACGAAGCGGTAGAACAAGTAAACTCTTTGATTGCTCCGATAGAGACGTTTGGAGGCGGAAGGAGGGGTATGATGCAAAGTAATTGCTATAGTTTTCGTTGCGTCGCATATGCTGAACCTCGCAGGGCTGTATTGGACCAGACAAGCAGATGTACGTTCCTAATCGGGGAATTACAACCCGCATATTCAAGTCAGCCGCATGCGTAATGCCTCTTAAACCCTAAGTGGCATCTGTGGAAGCCCTTCATCACACTGTACATCATTATCGGCTCTGAGTTTGGTAGTTATTTAAAGTTGAAAGGTAGAGGGAAGGGATCAGGTATGTGCTTAAGTTCCAAAACTCATACAATAATATGCATGGAAGTGGAGGCTGACTACATTGATAGAATAATTATTTTGCTTATACTAACTTCCGAAGCTAGGACACGACCTCAAGGAAAGACTAAGTGGGGTTATCTGGCGATTTTGCTTTAGTGACTAATGTGTAGATTGAAAACGGTGGAGGGAAATTTGAGAGGGTGTGCGAGAGAACCCCCAAATATGATTATTCAAGTACACAAGCCGTAGAACTTAATTTAGAATCTTGGCTAAAGTTCTCCTTGTAGCCGGAGTGGAGTAGAATCCAATTTAATTGTCTAAGTTTGTTGTCGAAGAGTCTATGCGTAAATTCTAGGGAGCTAAAATATGCATGATTGCTTTACATGAACATGATTCCATCACTGAAGGTAGTGATCGAAACTCCTATTCCGCAAGTGTAATATCCGCTTGCATCATCGATGAAACAGACATGAAGTGGAGTGCTTCAAATAGTTTCAAGCAACTGAATCAATCACTAGTAAGATAGCTATTGTGTGGGTTTCACATATGATACTTTGATGGGTCATCTATCCTTCTTTACCTTTTATCCTAGGTCTCGAACCATGTTTAATTGTGCTGTAATTACAGTTTGTCAACATGTTGTTCGATTGCAGGTCACTATGTACAGGAATTCTTTCATCGCCCCCACAGATTCCCCCACAATATTGTTCTATGCATCATTATTTCCACGCCCAGTCCAGCAACCGTAGACTTACTACGTCCCAGAACAGGTGGTGACGCGTAGAACGGGCACACCCAGCGTGTGGTACTTGAAACCTCAAATCGGCATGCAAGGAAAGGGAATATCCTTCGGAGTTATCTAGGTGGAAGATAAAGTTTGAAATGTATTAGGAGTAGAAGCCCATTCTGCTATGTCCGCACAATAAAATTTGGGGGTCGCGCCGTTCGGAGATCGTTCCGTGAGAGAAAACAAAGGCCTCGCTGAATGGATTTCAAGTATGACGTGGATTTGGCACCGGATGTTATGGCAATGTTACAGGAAGAACTGGAACATGCTGGCAAATGCAATATAAATATTGAACTCCGCCCACTATGATGTGTTCCAATCGATGTAGAAGATCTGTCTCAAGAACAATAGTTGCAACAAGCATAGAACACAATTCGTCATGATATCGATAATGGTTTCCAAACAAACACACCGTCCCATTTCACCATTCTACCTCGATGAGATTTATCCCCTAACAGGAAAGTTCGATGTCTCTAACTACGATCACAAAGAATTGGAGCAAGTGTTATACAACAACATCCATGTTGATTATGGATTCAACGCAGTATTAGTCGACAAGTGGCTTCATGTAATTTCAACCGACTTGCTTCAGTTCAACATTGATGACATCAACAAAATGCAACAGTCGTGCCACGCTGCTACCAATATCTTAGCAATGGAAAACGGCAGTGCCGTCTTCTACGAAAATGCCAAAACCTGGTACAGCCACGTATTGGACCAACCAACGGAGGGCGACGATAATGATGATGATAATGAAATAGAAGACCGGGAGTATGAGCATATGGCAAACTTCTAGAGTTCCAAACCACCACATCACGCAAACGGCAGTGCCGTCTTCTACGAAAATGCCAAAACCTGGTACAGCCACGTATTGGACCAACCAACGGAGGGCGACGATAATGATGATGATAATGAAATAGAAGACCGGGAGTATGAGCATATGGCAAACTTCTAGAGTTCCAAACCACCACATCACGCATTTACTTTAGCTATTTTCGGACCTTTCAATGCGAAACAAGATGAGCTTGGTCCATTTTTTGGTTATTCATATTAAATTCAATTCTGATTTATAATTTATTAACGGGCTTTATAGGTTACATTTTTGGTTTTAATTATCACATTTTTCTGTTTATTATTCTTCAAGTCTGTTGTAGTATTACTTACTTGGGTAGCATGTCACTGTGTAGATTGCATTGGGATGGTGGTCAGATTATTAGGACCAGTGAATGCAGGAGATGCAGACGATTCAGAATTCAACTGCAGTAACAGCATTGACTGGATACCAGCTCCCAATGATGTTACTAGAGGTGTTCTCACTGGAGGAGGTGCAGTAGCCTGGCTCCCACTATTGGAATTATTGATCTGTGCAAGATTCACTGAAGAAGAATAAGCCAGTTGTAAGGGATGAGATGTAGTTATAGGTGTCAGGAGACTAATTTGTGAATGAACAGCACTTAAGGGAATAGGCCCAGTTGTGGGCGCTACTGTTCCCATGTTAACAGCACCATTGCTACTCGAGTCTGTAGACATGGATTTGTATGTGGATACTTCAAGAAGAACCGTAACTTCCTTAGTAGCCTTGGTAAGGTTTGCCATCGATGTTCGAATTTCATTTAATGCTGGACCTTCCTTCATAATCGTTTTAACAGACGAGAAAGTCTGGATGATAGCCTTCAAAAACAAATTAATGTCATCCCAGAAAAGACGCTTTGTACTAGGTGATGGGTTATTCCGTATTGTTGCCAAATTCGTCTTCAACCTCTTGGTAATCTCCATAGATGATAAGCAAACGGCATTCAATTCGCGAACCTTGCTATTAATAGCAGAATTTGATGCCAGTGAATTGGTTGAAACTCCTCCAACTGAACCCGCAACACCATCAGGTACATTTACACCCGTAACTGGGGGTGAAGGTAATGGATTCTTGTGAATTGCCTTGGTTAATTCACCAAACACTACCTGGGCACTATTAGTTGCATTCTCGATAGATCTGTACAAAGTTTCGTCCACATCTTCCACCTCAAGAACTGAAGGTTTAGGCTTGATTTCCGTATGCAATGTCGAAGCCGCTGGAGAAGGTTGATATTGAGTTGATAAGTTAAACACAGGTGGCTTGTTACTAGGCACAAGTATCCGGTATGCGTTGAATAATTCGTTGAACGTCCCATAAAGAGACAAGTATAACAGTCGTATAAAGCAGACATCTGTTTTCATCACAAAACTAGGTAAATTATCACTCAAGAGTTCCATAATCTGTTTGAATTGAGTAATTGATAAATGCAAAGATTGGAGTATTTGATCAAGATTGTTTCCCTGATCTTCCATTTGTTCCAAATTTTCAACCAAGGAGTCCATACTCGATTTATTGGAATATAAGAATTGCACCATCTTCATGGTTATTTTCTTATCAACACAGAAACCAGTGAACCGACGTACACTCGAGTGTAATTCCATAAATGAAAACAAAATCTTTCTAGATACTCGAAGGATTGTACTGGCGTCACGAGGTTTTCTTGAAGCTACGGAGGACCCTGAAATTATTCCCAGCAGCCCACCTGAAAATTGATTCTTTATCGGTGAAATCTCAAATACACCGCTTCCCTTGGGTAAAACCACTGGCGAGTTATCATAAGTTGTAGTGGTTGTTACCGAAGCAGCAGACGTAGCCAAGTTCGGTACTGCCGTTTGCGGAGTTTGCGAATACTGCAGCACCTGTTGTTCTTTATATAATTTAACTTGGTGACTTAGACTATTCTGTCTAGAACTATGCGAAGTTGGCGTTGAATGAGAAGTTGCCAAAGTATTTCCATTGCCTGCAGTAGCGTATGTAGGTGCATGAATTGAACTTGTTGCTGTTGCACCAGGTGAGTTCACCAATGAATTTATTCCAACAGAACTCTGAGAAGTGGATAAGGTGTTAGTACCACTATTAGAAGACATAGACACAAATAAGTTATTTGAATTTTGATAGCCGCTAGAATGCATCATCAGCTCATCTTGGGGCAGCTCTTGCAAAGTAGACAAGCGTCGAAAGTAAGCACCTGATTTCTGTTCGATATCTGCAATTTCATGCTTGTCGAGAATTCTATCAATCTCCTTTAATGTATTTGACCTTGATCTATTCCTACTACTAGGCCTACTTAGAGCTGAAGAAGCAAGGCTTGTGTAGGAAGATGAATGAGGCAATGCAGAATATGATGAGGAAGGTGATCCTCCAACGGAATTAGAAACAGTAGTGGGACCAACAGTAGTTGCTGTGGAAGAAGTTGTAGTTCCCACTGAAGCTCTAGAAATAGAGTTAACATTAAAAGTAGTTTCAGCAGCTGAAGCTGATAAAGCAACTGGTTTCAAATCGCTTTGTCCATCATCAAAGTAAAAACTAGCATTCTGAATAGTTCCCGAAGAACCGAGATCCAGTCCTTCGTCAGGAATTGATTTTTTTAATACTAGCCCCATTCTCCTGGAAGCCTTTGACGACGATGAAGTTGTTGAAAGTCTAGATTTCTCTGATACACTTTTTGACCGCATTACCAGAGGCCGTTGGTTGCTGGAAGAATTGGCCGTACTCGATTCATGATGAATCTGGTTCTGGTGCAGCATTTGATTTTCATCTAGATTTTCGATTTTAGCTAATATGGAGGCGGAATTCGCCTGTAGGTATGACTTTAATTTGTTGATCCTGTCTAGTTCTGTGCCCTGTGACTGAAGTCCTTGCACCATTTCTAAGGGTGGTAAAACCAATGGATTATTCGTTACCTCTATGAGATGCAAGTGGTGCAATTCTGCGATAGAAGGGGGCAAGTATTTCAACTTATTACTATCAAGTGATAGAACCCGCAAATTCGACAACATCAGAAGCTCCCGGGGGAGAATTTCGAGCTTATTAGATGAGACGTCTAACATTTCTAAATGAGGACAATTATCTATGATTCCCCGGATGGAGACCAACTCATTATCATGGAGATCGAGATATGTTAGATTCTTAGCTATTTTCTTAAACTTCGCAGGCAACTCCTTTATTTGGTTGCTTTGGATTACCAACTTTTCTAATACAAAAGGTGTAGTTGTACCCACTGATTCAGCTGATCTTTCGCCGCCTTCCGTAGTGAGATCCACTAAGAACAAGTGTATCACATCAATAGCATCTTCAAAAGTGATTCCATGACTGGCTAAAAAACCGTTGACAATGAGCGTCCCCTTATCCCTTATATTCTCCACCAGATCATTTAAATACAGCCTTAGAGCACTTGCCATGCCGAACAGATCTAAAGTAGTAGCTGATCTGACTCGTCACCAAAAAAGAAACTATTCCACAACGCTAAAATACTGACTTAAAATTCTCGGTTTTGACTGGGTCACTTGTAAGCCCTCAGGTGAAATCTCTCGCACAGTAGTCTCTATTCTGCAGATATAGCAGTGCTAAACTTCGTTATACCTTGTAGGTAAACAGTGGCCCTAGGCCCTTCTTTCTCTTCGTTTTGTGGTCTAGTAGAGAATTAAGCGGACTGAGATTTACGCGTGCGTTTCAAAAATTACATAACAAATATAGATATCTCAGCAGTATACATTCACTGGTTATATCCTCCTCACATTCTATATGATTACATAGAATATACATTTCATAATTTGTTGCGTACTCTACGTTGTGATCCCTTTAGCAAGAGCATCAGTGCGTTCCTGCCAAACAGTCTTCCCCGTACAACTGCACACCTGCTTATCGTTTTCCCAAGCGCCAGCGCTTCTGGCTATCACTCCACAAAGTGAGTCGGGAGTAACAGTGTCTGGCTTCGAAGACAACACCACGCTCCGTCCAATGATGTCGGAAATATTCATAGGTGCTTGTAGAAACGCCTGACCAGAACAGAGACCAATACTAGCAAGTCCTTTATGGATAGCAGAACCAATAGAGTTGATGGTGGTAGAGATATCAGAAGGTTGCGTCACCTCAACAGGTTGTAGTTTACAAAATATGCCACCAGTAGATAATGCTCCCTGTGATAAGTTTCCCAGCTGGCGGACAGAAGGATAGTAAGTGCCTCTGGGCAATCCATTGACAGTTAAATCAATCACACATTCCTTTTCATTAACGCTAACAATGCGAGCCAATCCCTTGACTGGAGCAGCTTTATCCTTAGGGTCAAAAGACTCAAGAATGCAAACGGCTGCAGAGTTTGGTTTGCCGGTTCCTCGGATAACGGCATCTCTGCCGGTATTCTGGATAGCTCGGACAATATCTGAAGGGGGGGCTGTGCCCTTAGTGATCACCAAGTTGGAGTCAAGTTTGACGTCGACTGATTCAATACCTGCAATGGGACCAATGGCCTTGGTGACTGAGTCAGCACACGATTGACATTCCATGGGAACGGCAAACACAATTTCGAACGATGATGTCATATTGCCGTGGAGTTGAAGATGAAAAATAGAGGGACAAGGTTAATGAAATGGATCTATTTCTATACGAATTGAATTGAACTGAACTGAATACTGTATATGTATGGCCAGATTGTGCGTATTAGTAATTCTTTTTTTGGTCACGATTGTGGCTCGATTTAAGGGCCGCTAATAAGGGCCGACTACAAAAATGTGTCAAGTAATTGACATTAACAAATTTCCTTTTTCCTTATTTCACTACTTGTTAATTAAATTGTCCAGTATATTCGTTAACTCTAATTGATACTATATAAAATGAATCACTCTTATGTTTGAATAAGGAAAGTCAAGCTGTTCTAGCCGTAGTCTGTTGCTATACGATTTTCAATTAATTATGTCCTAATGAAACTTTAGCGGTAATAGCGATCCATTAAATCTTCAAACTGCTCATTCTACGATTAGGTTGTCCCAAGGGTTTCGTCAATGGACTGCAGTTTTCCAGAACCAGTGGTGAAGTAGCATTCTTGGTACACACCCATGTAGACGCGTACATGTTGATTCTGTCGATCGACTTACCACTGTTCCGAATAGCAGCAGGCTCACACTTGAAACCCAATTCTTCAAATGTCTTTATGTACCATGGGTATTGTGCAGCAGATCTCAAGAGAACACGACCACCATCAGAAAGAGCCTGCTTCAAGGCAGAAATCTCTTTGTGAGCATCCAGTCCATTAGGATCGAACCAGTCCATGTGGTCCATAATAATGGCGATAGTCAAAGAGTTGGACAGAAGACGGCCAAACACATCGTTAAGGAAATCAGTATGCAATCTAATATTATCAATTGGTGCTTGTGACTTGTTGGAGGAGTTACTCGAAGTTGCTCTTCCAGTCAAATACTTGTAGCCCTTCGATGTCAAATAGTCGGGACAGTTATCACGAGCGTAATGACCTTGTAAACACAAGAAATAAAAGTAGTTGTCAGAGGAGATCAAAGATCTCTCGATAAGTGGATCCAAGGTGTCAACCACGTATTTCAAAACTGAGTTACCCATCATGGCAGCTTGATTAGCAGGAACCCCTAATGCCTTCCAGAGGAAAAGGGGGTTACCAACAAGGAACAGCGAAACAACAGGGTTGAATAAGGCCGGCTTCAACTTGGTGTTCCAAACACGCTTTTGCTTTTCAATAGTAGTACATTGGCATAACTCATCCACGTACTTGCTGACACCAAATGCAGTGAAAACCCATCTAGTCAAACGCAAGGCCCATCTAGTAGAGCCAGTGTCATATAAACCTTGCTTGACAAATGTCTTGTGTCCCTTCTCCATCCAGAATTGGAAGGCGTTAGACGACATGTGGGGAGACAACTTGTCAATCAACAATTGTAAGAAGTTGTCACATTTACCTTCACCAAACAATTGCCAGATTTGATCTTGTGTCAAACATCTGAAACTTGCCAACTTCAATTCAAGTAAATGGTTTTGGGCTGGGTTCAAGTCGACTGCATGAATTCTCTTAGGAGGATTGGGCAAGGATGCGTAGTGCAAAATGTTGTCACCAGCAGAAGTGATGGCCAAGACAGTATCGTTTGAGTTGAACTTAAGGATTTTGTGATCTTCACGAGGATCTTCCCATGTGAATGCGTAGATGTATTGGTTCTTGAATTGTTGGTAGTGTGGGTTGAGTTCATCAAAGTACACTCTCCAAATTTCCTTTTGGTAGTATATGGAAGGATAAGGCAAGTTCTTCAGGTAGTTAACTAAGGCAGCTTCGTGACCTTTAGAGATAGGAATGGACGATTTATCAACAATAGAAGCAATATCACTGCCATCTGAGGGTGCCAAATAAGGAGATTCGGTAGCTAAGCAGTTCAAACGGTGCAAGATCAGTTCTGACTTGCTCTTGTCACAACCAATCCAGATGTAGTATGGAATCTTTCCCAACTTAATGTTATAGGTGTTCAAGGACTTGATAGTACCAAATTTATACTCAAGGTAGTTACGTCTAGCAGAGTCTAAGTAGACCTTGTCAGCTTCGAACCAGATTCTCCAGAAGTTACGCAACACCCATGAACTTTCTCTGTTCTTAAGGCCACCAAGAGTGTTAATGCGGCCAATGACAGTGTCTGAACTTTGGATACCGAAATCAACACAAGCAATGATACCGTTAATGTCTAATTTGGAAACTGCATTGTCGATAGCGGCATTGAAAGTAGGAATCATGGAAAGCGAGTAGGAGAAAGTGATTAAATCAGCCTTTGCGTACTCGATAGAGAAATCACAGGCATCGGCCACAAGAACGTGCACCTTGTTTTCCCAACCTTTACGGTTAGCGAATCTCTGCTTTGCCACAGCACAGAGCGAAGGAGACAAGTCAACCAAGTAGACTGCCTTGAAGTTTTCAGGAACCAGGAGAATATGGTCCATGTACTCAATATTGGACCCGGTACCACCACCAATATCAATCCAAACGAGATCGCCTAGTTTATTCCTAGGCAAATGAGACACAGCCAAACGGAGACATTCTTCACGGCCCTTGAGGAGGACAGTTCTGGTTCTGTCGTAAACGTGGGCTTGCGACTTGTAGAAGTGCTCGAGTGCATCTTGTTGGTGGGTTGGTTTCGACAGGGACTTGGTAAGTAAGGGCTTAACGAAACATGCCCAGCAGAAAACAGCAAGCGAATGGATTTGCTTGTGCAAAATGGCCACCGCAGCGGCAATGGGGATTAATACAAGCCAGTACATGTTTTCAACCAAACAGTTTGACGTCAACGTTACCACTGTATTCGATGAAGTTGGAATTATCTTAACCTTTATTAACGAGGGAAAGCGTACCTGTCAAGTTGTATCGTTATCATATCCCCCAAGCCCTTTACCATCCTTGCTCCAAAGTCTACTCTATTTATACTACACTTTTGGCAGAAAGCGTCGTCTGCACTATTAATTACTATCCCCTCGTGCCTTTTCCAACGTCTATTGCATTGTAGTGGGCACCGCGTCGACCACTTGATCCAGGTGGACGTGTTGGCCAATCACAATCTGCTGTGCAAATATCACATTCATCTTCTGACACGCTCGTGCGATACACACACAAGATCTTGAGACGGGTATCAATTTCGTCCACATAATGGATCGTACTGATTGTTGGCCGCAATAACATGTCCCACGTTCTTTTTGGTGTGTTTTGGCTGCAAATCTGGATTGGGAATGGGGGCGGCGGCTACTGTGCATGACACATTGAGAATTGGGGCATGTGTCAGCGCTTATGTCAGCAATAGATTTATATTGGATACACGTTGATGAGTTTTAGTTGATCGTTTTGCAACCACCACTACTTATGCCTGGATGAGAGGAGTGCCCAAGTGGTAATAATGGAGATGTATAGCGAAGGATAATGGCTAACGGCCTTATGGATGCTCTATTTATTGGTATGGTGTGGCCAAAGATGATATATTCAGGAAAGCCTCGAGCATAGATCTGAGAAATTCAATTGGCAAAGTAAGGCTGAGAGTATGGGCCGAATGGAATATGACAAGATGGTAACGATTGTTAAAGAAATTGCGTCTCTGGGCCCGAATGTTACAGTAACACTACTTGCCCGGCCTATTTCCCAAGAAAGCTATAATTGATGAGCTGATAAGTGTACCTATTCAGTGAGTCGTTTACAAAACGACATTTGCTTTATCCTGTGACAAAATTATTTTTATATACTTAATTCAGTATCTGATGGACAAGCTAACGAAACCTGATGTCTTCCTTAGAGTGTACTCAACCGTGCATGGTGTTCAATTGAGGGTTCTAATAGGAGAATATTTGATTATTTACGGTTAAGAAAATCTTGTTCTGTTTTTCCTCAAAAAAACTTATAAAACCCCAAAATTCATCTAATTTGTAAACTTTTCGCTGAATTAAAATAATTCTTTCATCGGTTATCAATTTCTTTAGCTATTAAGATAGATGTCTTTAACGAGAAAGGTATTTCCTAAGTTTAGAATTTTACACATTCAAGACTGATATAACAAGCATGCGCCATTGTCACAAGCGACCTGTTAATACTACTAATAATCATCAACACGACATATTACCCAATCCCAAGGAAAATGAACACTTCCTGCAAATTGCTTCATCAACGACCCCTTAAATTAGTTACTCAACATTAAGAGTCATTGTTGTGACACAAGAAATACATGGATACAAGATTGTATGACTACAGCTATTCGACTCACACGATTTATATTAAAGCATCTATAACAAAGCCATTAGTTCTATCAAAGATAGGTCACTTGTTAATGTTCCTGACAAGTAATACAACCACCCGGCTTATGAATGCGGTTGTGTGCTAAATGCATATGCTTGGTACAGCAAAAGCTTTATTCCTCATCTTCTAATCTCCTCAACAAGTACTCCACCTCAACCTTCTTGGTCAAAGGGATAATGAACTCCTTGTACAACTTGACAATCACTTCTGGATCAACCTTGCTTTGTGGGTTTTGACTGTACCGCATCAGAGGATCAGTACCATAACTATTTGACTTCTCAACTAATCTCTCCAAGATCTTCTGTTCCACTGCAGCATTGGTAATGCTCTTCTCTATTCCTTCAATATCTCTCTCATTAATCAATTTGGTGTACAAGGGCTTATCCAGTTGAAACTTGGCCTCAGCTACAAACTTACCAAAGTGGATCCTTCTTGATATGCTCTGCAAACATTCAATGTCACATACAGAAACCGATCCCAAGTTTTCCATTTGCTCTCCGTCCTTGCAGCTGATTTGTGGTACAATAGTCTCAACATAGAAGTTGTAGATCTCGTTGTTGACATTGACTTCCTTAGAGAAACTGGCAAGCACTTTGGGGTAGTTGATAGGAGGCAATAAGCTGGGCAACAAATTAGCAGGGTTGAAGGCTTCTTCATCGGGGGCTTCGTATCTTCTAACTTGACTGTGGATCCGCTCTTGCTGCAATAATGTCCATTGCAAAAACGAGCCATCAAAGTCAGGAATCTTGAAATAATTGGGCTTGTAAACCAGGGGTGACAGATAGAACTGACTGCGCTCGATCAAGTTAAACACAATCGTATCCTCCATCCGCACCAACGCCTGACGGATATTGTTCAAATCAAGGACAGTTTCAGGTTTCATGAAATCCATTGTGCATGCGACGTATGTTTTTAATTGATGCTATCTTATAATATTAGGAAGTCGACATCTAGAAGGAATCAGTTGCATCGAAGAATGAATCACTGATAAGTTCGGTATTCTGTCCAGGATCTCCCGTAGAAAGTCTTCAAAACAAAAAAAAAAAAAAAGTGGGGAGCAAAGATTACCCGGACACAAAATATATAATAACCTCAATTTGCTTGGAATTCGGAATATTGGTACATCTTTTTTAATTGTCTGCAATCTATGATGTTTGTCTTCGTAGATATTGGAATATAATCACTAAATTAAGGATAAATATCGCAAATAGCGCACATCAACTGGCGACTTCCAAACGATATTTCCATTTAGTAAGCTAGTCACAATACAACAAGTTTTCTGGTCACTTTCGTTACAAAAATGCTTCATTACTATTTCAACATCTACTTAGCTGTCTCCACTCACGCAAAATAATCAAGATTACGGTTCATTTTCCGTCCATTTGGCTACCCGTTTCTGGGCATAGGACACCAACATTTCATTGTCACCCATTTCTCGGGCTTCCAAAAACAGAGGATCATCATAACTAGCTCTTCTGTTAACCAAGAATCGCTTGACTCTATCTAACTGACCATCTCCTTCGCCATAATTATCTCGGGCAAGCTCATATTGTTCAGCCGCAATATTATGTTGTATATTCAAAGTCAGCAAGTAATCATTGGCACGGTCCAAAGCCCACATTGTTTGCACAGTTCCCGTCAAGGTCACCACGGCTAGAACAGCCCACAAGATTTTCCACTTATTCTTCTCCAATTCTTCCATTGATGGAGGCGGTCTTCCATGTTTCATGCGATAGTAGTCTTCCCACGTAGCTGCATGCCAGAAAGTTTCATCACGACTAAAATCGTATTGGTGTCTGTGAGCGTTTGCCTGACGATATGCATTGAAGGTTCCCTCGTGTTTTGTAGGGTCATAGTTCTGCCACAGCGCCTGATCGTACCTTCTGTATGCCAAACGACGTTTGGGGTCTTTTAACACATCATAGGCATCAACGATCATATCAAAACGGTGTCTCTTCCTTTCGTCGGTGAACATACGTCCAGTCTTCCTATCGAGGATTTCCACATGCTTGGATACATCAGGATGATACACTTTGACATACTTCATGTACCGTGCTTTTATGAGTTTGTTGAACTCGAGTGTAGACAAGTTCTTCTCCGAGTCAGCAATATGGAAAATTTCGTATGGAGTGGGATCCTTAGCCTTGGGCCAAGGGGGTAGGTTATATTTCTGATGATGAAGATCTTCATGAGTTCCATTAGTGGGGGCAGCAGTCGCTAGCAGTCTTATTTGCCCCTTAAGGCAAGTACAACGATAAAAGCGAAGCATAGAACGAGCGGAATTTGAGATTATGATAATTCAGAATATCATAAAACGTAGAAAGCGTAGAAAGATTTATCACTGGCTGATACTAGCTAAATGTGCCAAAGTAAAGAGAATTTCCCTACTTCGGTATTCCCGTTCGGCTTTTGGTGTCGAAAATATGATAATTAACACAGTAGTGACTCTGCTAAGAATATACTCCAAGATCCTATGAAATGTGCAATGTACCTATCCTGGTAGTTGTATAAAGCCTGAGTGTTCTTTCCCTTGCCCTATCAGAAGGAGCCGTGGTGTGATCCGTGGTAAACCGCAATTCAATCTCCGCTGCCTTAGTTGAAAGTTTGTGTACTATGAGCAAATTAGTGCACAGATCGGAAGACTTACCCAGAATGAACAGATGAGTGCAATTCTAATTATACTACTATAGTCTATTATTTACTGGAGCATTCTAATTCCACAATTCTGAGAATAATGCACTCAAGCTACTGAATATTGTTATTACTAGTCATTGGGTTTTTTTTTGTTTGAAATCTAGTTCGTATTCAGATAAAGTAAATTATTTCCCCACAGAGTACCACTATAAACTCTTGTCAAAAGTATACAACATATTCTATCATATTCACTATTTCTCTACTTCACTAATTTATGCAAATTTCACAGATTATACCAATTCTACCCTTACAATTTACTCACGTTCTGACTGGGTTCAACCACTGGCCGTCCCAACTTATACACCTTCTTAACATAACCCAAACGGTCTAAAACAACCAAATCAGCATCACAACCAACATCTAAATTCCCCTTGCTTTTTGATATACCCAAAACTTCTGCTGGATGGCTAGTTACACAAGCGACTGCTTCTGCTAAACTGAGGTCGGCCCACACCATCAAATTCCGAAGACAGGTTGGAAGGTCAGTAGCTGAACCTGCAAGCGTCTCTGTTCCGTCAAGGTGGATCATAGCGCCCTTTTTCCGAAGCATCTGCCCGTCCCAACGGTAAACACCATCGGATAAACCGTACAAGTGCATTGTATCAGTTACGAGAATACATTTAGCAGGAGCAGCACGGTAAGCCATGGCCACCATGCTTTTATCAATATGGATTCCATCAGCTATCATTCCGAAATATGGAGTGGGTGATCCCTTGTCTCCAGCCATTGAAATAGTCCCAACCACGCCGACTTTGCGGTGATGAGGCTCAGGCATAGCATTGTATAAATGAGTAATCAATGTAGCTCCTTCGTCTACTGCATGACAAGCCTGTTCGTAAGTAGCTGTGGTATGACCAACAGAAACTATCCATCCTTTTTTGGACATAATAGGAATCTGACTGAGTATGCCAGGTATCTCCGGAGCCACTGTGACTACTTTGATCTCCTTTGTGTCGGGACCGTAGACTTCGGCCAATGTAGTATGCGTGGCATCCAGAATAATATGCTTAGGGTTGTGACAGCCTTTCTTCTTTAGGGAAATAAAGGGACCCTCACAATGTGCACCTAAAGAATCGCATTGGGAGGAAAGTCTTGTAGGCCCCAAATGGGGTAGAACCTTTTGGTAAGTGCTCTTAGATGCTGAAATAACCGTAGGGCACACTCCAGTAACTCCTGTGTGCACATACTTAGTCATTGCCACTTGATAATCTCTTGCGAACTGAACGTCGTTGTCTTCAGGGCAGATCCCAAAGTTAAATCCATAAACGCCATTATTCTGAATATCAAGAAAACCAGGAGCTAATACTTGGCCCTGCAAATTCACATGGTTGATGATCTCCTTTGGGTCGATTGTAGAACCGTCGATGATGACTCCAGTATAATCATCTATGTACAATGATTGGTTCTCAAGAAGGGTGCCCTTGTCGCATAATGCTGCATTGTAGAATTTAGTTATCATGTCATTCGCGGTTCTTAAGATTAATACCAATGAATATTTCAATGGTACTTCTAAATCAATTTTCTGTTCTAATGGAGACTCTAATGATTGATTCTAAAGTATTTCAGTGAATACACACTATGATCAACTGCTTATCATCATCCCGAAATAAATAACCAAACAATAATCCACATTTGATGAAAGCTTTGTTGGTGGTACTTTTTGGTGCCACTCGGGAATATTTCACTCACATCATCACTTTTCGCGAACCACGGGGTAAGAACATTTTGGGGGTAAATCAATATCCTCAAAAGAACACCATAGAACAATATTTGGTTACTGAATTTATAAGGGCACACAAGGAAAGTAAGCAATCATCATATTTTAGCATATGCCTCACCTTTCTAATCCTGCTTATCTTAACTGCTTGCCATTTTACTGCCGATCGGCTAGTGTCGGCATCCTTCTCCCCACATTTCTTGGTGAAAGTCGTGCAATCGCTAAAACATGGGGTTTATCCTACCGTATGTGATCCATTTGTGGTTCATTAACGTACGACTCTTGTGTTCCATCTCCTTATCCATTTCGAATCATCCATCCAAACGTTAATGCCAATACTGAACCACAAAGACAGCCTATGGTTTATTTCCAAATAGGATAATCGTATGAACATTCTTATTAAAGAAATAGTATAAACACACAGCAGGATCAATACCGAAAATCATGCTTCAGGCCATTTTTACGACTAAAGAACAAGCACTGGAATTTGTTGCGCAAACCATAGTCACACGAATAAACGAATTCAATCCAACCAGAAGGAATCCTTTTGTATTGGGGCTCCCGACAGGTTCATCTCCAGAAGGAGTGTATGCCAATTTGGTTAAAATGTATAAAGCTGGTAAGGTGAGCTTCAGATATGTTGTTACCTTCAATATGGATGAATATTTGGGCTTAAAACCCCTGGATTCTCGCAGTTATCACTACTTTATGTATGACAGATTGTTTAACCATGTGGATATTCCAAAGGAAAATATCAACATATTGAATGGTTTGGCTGCGGATCCAGAAGCTGAATGCGCTGCTTATGAACGTAAAATCCAATATTACGGCCGCATAAACTTGTTCCTAGGAGGCTTGGGTCCCGAAGGACATATTGCCTTTAACGAAGCAGGTTCCACTAGAGATAGCCGTACCAGAGTTGTTCATTTGGTTAGATCAACAATTGAAGCCAATGCTAGGTTCTTCAATAATGATATAACAAAAGTTCCAACCAGGGCATTATCAGTCGGTATAGCAACTATTTTAGATAATTCTGATGAAATTATCATTGTAGTTTTTGGAAAAAATAAAGAGAAGGCGCTTTCATGGACCCTTGCTTCTAAGAATGATTCAAGGGTTCCTTCAACTTATTTGGCTGACCATCCTAATGTTTTGCTTGTTAGTGACTTAGAGGTCCACCTGAAATCAAAACTTTGATATTGCCATTTAATTATAACTGTCTTCCCATTAATGTTTGGGAAGAATTTTTGGGTTTTAAATAAGATGAGGAATTAAATATTTTATAGGATAGATTATGGTACAATTTATGCCAATAAAGGTATATTGGATTGACAATCAAAGTAGAGTTTTATAACATCTGCAATTATAATGCAGCGACTTTCACTTAGGTGAAATGGTCTCCTTGCTCTTGAAATAGGCAGTACTCACGGCTGTACCTACCAATGTGCTATCGTCAATAAATTTGAACTCAACTCTAACTCCGTACATTGACACATTTTCATTGGCGAACTGTAATATCATCGAGCGATAGCGATGGTAATGTTGGAGAACCAGACCAACATACCCCATTGTGATGACTTCATCCTTTTGAAGTCTTCCGTTATTTTTAAGTAAGCCCACAAATGCAACTACTACCAGTGCAGCAATAAATGCTGCTCTCATTATAATCGCATCAACAACCTTCTTAATGGTAGCAATATCTTCATCGGTGATGGTTTCTTGGTTTAACTTGAATACCTCTGCAAAATGATTCTTAATCAATGCTGTGTCCTCATTTTCGTGGATGAGGCAAACCAAAGTACCTGGAAACCCCTCATATCTAACCAGAGCATCTGTGAGGCTCAGTATATCGTTGAATTTCTTTAAAATTTTACCATTTGAATACAATTGTACAATTGCTAATCGGGTTAGTTCCTGTAAATATCTTCCTGAAGTGAGCAACTCCAACGGCTGGAAAATTCGACCATCTTCGCCTTTCTCCATAAACAGCTCGAACGACAACTGTCCACTGGTACAGATTTCACCAAATCTGTCATCAATATAAGGGTCCAAAAACAGGGAAACGAATGGAGCTATGATGGTAGAACCAAAAAGCGAGATTTCAGAATTGAATAAGTTATGTTGGTGTTCATTGACCATAGATTTCGTAGCATGAAAGCCCTGAGCATTTAACTGAACACATACATTCAAGCCAGTACCCAAAACACAACCTAATTTGGTTGTTTGATGAAGAAAGGAAGAAGCAGCATAAACTGCAAGAGAATCATTGATAACACAATCGACATGAATATTTATGCCATATTCTTCTTTCATCACCAGAGTTAGGATTTCATTCAAATCCTTCCCCTGGATCTCTGGACAGATTTCAAACCCTTTGCCAGCCTGAAGTATGTTCCCTCTGTTGTAGTCTGTCTGCTTCAAAGAAAACGACCACGAAACTCCAATGTCCACTACCGAGTCCTCAAGAGAAATCAACGCTTTCGCCTCCGGGCTATTCAAGACTTCATTAATCTTGCTTCCCATCCATTTGAAAAATTCTCGATCCATTTTCTTAGAATCATCTCTTACAGTCCACACTTTGTTCACCACTATTTTAACTCTGTCCAGATTCTTTTCTCCACTTGTCAAATGCACCACACTTACACGAAGTGTTGATCCTCCAACATCTACCACTACGTATTCTCCCCTTTCATGTCCCAGAGGCTCTATCAGATAGTATGGCAACATGGTTATAGGAGAACCACGAGTCAATGACTGTGTGAGTTCCTGCTCTAATTTTGCTGAAACTTCCGCAACAGTCTCATTACCGGTGATATTTCCCACTAGAGACTTAACCAAAGTCACTGCATCGCATTGCTGATTGTTTCTGGACCCAAGGATTCCCATACGACGTTATATACGGCAACAAATACGGTAAGAATATGGCATCAATGCATCAATGCTCAAAAGAGCAGATATGATATGACCATAATAATGAACATGAAAATAGTCAAAAGTTCGCAGCATTTAAAATTACAAATTCACTCTAAACTAATTCACATGGGGATAAACCATATCTACGGAACGGTGATTTCTATTACAAACTGCCCTTCTGTTTGACGTTTGCATGCTAACTTTACTTACATTTCTTAAATGCAAAGTGGTAGAGGAAAAGTCACACGACGAAAACCAACACACATGCTACCGAAATAAGTTGTACATTACGCTAGAATACCAATAAATGGATCAGAAATAGTTCAAAACTCACAGTACTAGGTAGCACCATAATACCATAATATTAACAAAACGTAGTTTTAGTCAAGCATTAATAAAATGGTCATGAGTGCATCAACAAGGAACCATTTATGTATGCATTCAATTACATCACTAAGGTATCACCGGATCACCGGATCACGGACTTCACCATCACAAGTCTTGCATCTCAATAGACTCAACAACCTCGTCAGAATCAGCCGTTGCATGTTTGGACTGTTTACCACCAACACGGTGGAGATTGTGACCATGAACATTATGGTCTTCCACTAAAACCTCTCGCAACTTATCCTTAGCAAGAGTCATAGCTTCATTAGTGAAATGCTGAGCCAAATAGATCACCAGATTTAATTGCCCTAAACGGTACAACACATACAACCCACCACCAAAGATCAAGATAAGGGTGGTAAAAAGTGGGTTCCTAAGAACAGCCATGAACTCATTCCAGCCCAATACCAAAATGATCAAATAAATGTAGTATGGAATCAGGGTAACATGCTGGATAATAGCCTTCTTCGTCTCAAGGAAACGAGCGTCGATTTCTCGTTTGAACTTGGAAAGAATGACCGCTTTATCTTTTTCAGAAATAATCTCTGCAAAGCAGGTCTTTCTGTCCTCATCATCTTCATCATCATCACTTAAATCGTCAATTTGATTAATGCCATAATATTTGTTTCTCAACTTGGTATCGTAAATGTCATAATCAGGCACGATTTCTGAATCGTCAGATAGCTTTGCCAATCCGAACACTTGAACCAATTTCGTGGCATAAACTTTCGAATCTTGGAAACTTATTTCCAATTCAGCAGTATTCTCATACAATCTGGGAACCCCGTTAGCGTCGTATCTGAATTTATCTTCAAAGCGTTCCTTTAATAATGCCAAAATAGAGTCCTTGGAGATTATCTTGTTAATCACCTCATCAAAAGTGATCCACGATTTAAACTTGAACTCGTCAATAGCCATAGCATTCTCCTCAACAGTTGTTCCCAAATCGAAGTCATAAACATCGGTTTGTCCTTCAACTAAGTATTTACTGCTAATGTCTGCTGTCAAGCTCTTAAATTTGGCCAAAATATCATCCCATGTTGTAGCTGTTGGCGAGCTGATTTGAGATTGAACCTCCTTGGTTAAACCACTAGAAATCTTCTTCAAACCTTTCAGAATCACTCCCTTTAACTCAGCTTGCTGTTGACTCGAGAAAATTGCGCCTAACTTCTCATCAAGTTTAGCAAAGTTAACGTCAGTAGGCAATTCCCCCCCAAGGCTTAACAATTGCAATTTTTGCATAAATTGTAATCTATGGCTATCACGCAACTTGTTTGCTTCTTTATAGAAGTTGCGACCCTTGAGGGCCACCAATTCCTTCTTGAAAGTCTCAGAAGAAGTTGTCATCAACTTTTCGGCATGAGAATCGAACAAATTCTTCACTCTGGAATTGATTTGATTATTCAATTCGACTCTCTTTTGCTTGTAAATGGCTTCATTGTACAGTGAAGCAGATGTATCGTAATCTTCCAAGGAATCATTCTTCAAATCAGTCAAGCTACGACAAATTTCCTCGTAATCAGTTGCCAGAAGACCTGCTGGCTCATATTCGTTAAACTTGCCATTAAATGAGTCGTACGATTTCTTCGCAAATTCTTCACATTTGAACTGAGCCACTAAGATTTGCTGTGTTGGCAAATCCAAATCCTTGTTATTGTCAATTTGATCCCAACAGTTTTCAGCATACAATGCCCACCCATCGACAGGAACACCATGGTGGTAATTGGGGTTGAATAAAGCATCATTAGGGTCTATCAATCTATCACCCAAGAGCTTGACATCAGCCTCGAATTTCTCAGGTTGCAAAACTTTATGACCAATGGTGTGGAAATCAACGTCAAAGAACTCATTGAACTTGAAATGAGCCAAATCTGCTGGTTTCGTTAGGGAACTCCACATTTTATTCAAATCATCGGTAATTGTTTCAGCCAATGACTCCTTTGGTGTAACTCCCAAATGATCTCTGATCACAAACAACAATAAAACCTTATGGTCGCTGATCTTTTTGGATGTTGCAGAGGTGGCAATTCCGCTATCCAATTTCAATTTTCCAAAAAGTTTCAAATTCACCTCGAAAACAGTCTTCAACAACCCCATGTTGGCTCCCTGATACAAACCCACCTGCGTTTCCCAGATGTTGATAATCAATATTTCAGTAGTAGCCAACGCAAAGAGGGCAGCTTTACGCTCAAAGTCCTGGTCCTCACCCCTCTCACGGCCATCAGTTCCTTCCACATCCATGACAAATATATTCTTGTTGCGAATCCCGTTCTTCTTCTCTTCGTCATTGAGTGTGTGATTAACTAAGGGGGAATGGGCCATCCAGATTCCTCTAGTGGTCTGCAGCCTTCTTTGGGTCTCGTCCATGACATCGAAGTTGGTATTAAATAACCGGTTCAATAACGTTGATTTCCCAGTGGACTGAGATCCAAATACTGAAATGATATGATAGTCATTGTTGACACTGAGCAGCGTCTTGGTAACATAACCCAAGAGGTCTGTGTTAAACTCTTTGTCTTCGTTGATCACTTGTATCGCGTCTTCCTTCATTTCAATTGGTACAAACGAACTTGAGGAGGATCCTGAAGCCTGTGAAGCAGGACGCTCAACCTCAGATTCTGCTATATCCCCTGAAGATAATGACATTATAGCAGGTATTTCTGTTAAGAATAAGAAGTGCAATTACGAATTCGTGATCTTAGGTTTTGCCTGTGTTAACATTTCAATACTGAATTCGTTTACCCCAAATTCCGTCGCACGAGCACGACCAAATGTAGTTTATAGAGAGATCTATTCCTTAGTGAAGTTGATAAGTGATATATTCATTTCAGTGATACGAAGTGTAGCAAGTATCATGAAATTGTGCTAAGGAGTATATGATGGAGCTGTAGGCAGTGTAAGTTAGAAATAAGCTGACAGTTACTGTCACGATATGGTGGGCTACTAATGAAGGTGAATCAATTGATTGAAAGTTAAAGTAGGATGAATATATGGCATGGTGCCACATAAATAATCTATAGTCTCTATTACAATATACTACTGTCCTCTTGTAATTGAATGGTCAAATTCGCTTATTGAATATTCAATCTTACAATTATAACTATAGAAAATGCACATCAGTCATAACTCGTCGTCGCTATTATTTCACCAAGTTTTCTTCCACTCTCGAGGAACAGACCTTAACTTACAACTTGTTTGTCAACTCAGGAATAACCTCGTTCAAGTCACCCACTAACCCAACATCAGCGACATTGAAAATGGCAGCATCAGGGTCCTTGTTAATGGCCACAATGGTCTTAGAATCCTTCATACCTGCCAAATGTTGAATAGCTCCAGAAATACCAACGGCAATATACAATTCAGGGGCAACAATTTTACCAGTTTGACCAATTTGCAAAGAGTTGTCACAGAATCCAGAGTCAACTGCGGCTCTAGAAGCTCCGACAGCTGCGTTCAACTTTGACGCAAGAGGCTCAAGCAACTTATCGAAAGTCTCTCTATCTTTAAGACCTCTACCACCAGCGATGACTCGGGTAGCAGCACCCAATTCGGGTCTTTCGGAGGTGACTACTTCTTCAGAAACAAATTGAGTACGGCCCGATTCGGTAGTAGCACCCGAGAACTCCTCCACGGCACCACTGCCACCAGAAACTATAGCTGGAGGGAAAGCAGAGGCTCTGACAGAGGCTAAAATAGTAGAATCAAGGGATTTGACAGTAGCAATGGCGTTACCTGCATAAATTGGTCTCTTGAAAGTGTTTTCCGATTCAACAGAAATCACATCAGAAACTGGTTGAACATCCAAAAGAGCACCAACTCTGGGCAAAACTGACTTACCCACAGCAGAGGCATTGACAAGTAAATGGGTGTAGCCCTTTTCTCCGATAGCGTCCTTAACCAAGGGAGCTATTTCTTCCGCCAAGTAGTGGTCATATTTGGCATCCTTGGCAACAAGAACCTTGGATACTCCATCCACACTAGCAACTTGGTCGGCCACCTGCGACCCCTGTGTGCCTGCCACGAGAGCTGTAATTGGCTGGCCAATCTTGGACGCAGCAGTGATAGTAGAAAGCGAAGCTGGGGTTATTTTCCCCCCCACAGCTTCAACGAACACAAGTGTGTCTAAACGGGCAGCGGTGCTGGAGAAAAATCTCTTTACAGCGGACGAACGAAGCATTGACAATGTACTCGTTTGGGGATGCGGTTGCTAGTACGGGAGAAGCGATCGCAGTGGTAACAGCACCAGATGTAGCGAAATCAAACAGTATAGTCTGTAGGTAGTATGAATGTTCTTCGGTATTGGTTTACTTTTAGGACATTTAGTATGCCTTTGTACCATGCCGGATTCAATACGGGACAAAGTACTTGAAAATTTTCAGAGGCCCAAATCGGTCGCGCCCAATGTTAAAAAAAAAAGAACAGAAATCCAGATAATCAACAGATATGAGCAGAATAACTGGTATAGAGATATACTTAATCTGCCTTATACATAGAGCATGAAAGGACTGAAAGGGAAACAAGCCGAATCTGGAGAAGAAAATAGTTGTTGCAAATAGGTGGATGTATGGAGGGAGGAGTTTGCACGTGACAAATTAAAATTACCAGCAAGACGTCTATATACCGGAACAGATAGATTGCATTGACTATACATAGTAGAAACTGCATTACATACAGGCTGCTATAATCAATATAATAGTGGAGTCGGGTTGGAGTTGGGGTAACTGAACAACGTGAAATAATCCAATTTTGTTTATCAATACTATTCTATAACAGTAATACATAGTTTATAATTAACCTTAAACGCCTTCCGGTGATACGGCATGCACAGGTAATGAGCAGAAACAAACAAACGGACACTAGTGGGAGTCACTCAATTTCTTCAGCGCAGACAGACGCACTGGATGGGTCCTCAGGCTCCGACGATAGTCAGACTCGAAGAGCAAGACTCGGAAGTCCTTCAGCTACACCTACTCCCACCAATGTGCGAGTAGTGTCTCAGAATAAGGTTAACAGAGGTATTGGAGCTGCTGGTATACCACTTAGTCCAACAGTTAGCGCCAAATCTAGTGAAACCATATCTCCTCCTTCCACTCCTAAAGTACCGGGCAGTGCTAGTGGATCACAACCTGTTAATGGTAAAAACAATTGTCCAGCAGCTAATGAGAGTCTGCGTCTTATAGAGCATGGATTACCGGAATCAAATAGCCTAAGACCAATGATGTCACCTGCCTACCAGAATGGGTATAGCCCTGCAATACGATCTCCGCTTTCCAACGAATTATTCCACCGCGGAGAGGATTTCGACTCCATCAACTACAACTACAACTCGATCGACGGGGCTACTTCTACTCAAAATGGAAGAGAACCGTTTTCTCTGAGCAAATATGGCGGTAAGGTATCAAGTACAGAGATGGACCATAGTACTAGCTATGGATCTGGGCTGGCTAAGCCACACGTATTTCCTGATTCATTTAATGCTACAGCGTATACTACAGAAACTTCTCCCGATATTGAAAATTTGCTGTGGAGAGAGATTCTTCCCTATTATCTTCCATGTCTTTCGTGGATGCCCAGTTATTGCACCAGATACTTTGTAGGAGACTTGGTTGGCGGTCTTACGCTTGTGGTGTTCCAGTTGCCGTTGTGTCTTTCGTACGCGACGTCATTGGCGAAAGTTCCCGTTAAATGTGGTTTATTTTCTCTTGGAATCAGCCCTTTAATTTATATGATTTTTGGCAGTGTTCCGCAAATGATTGTTGGCCCAGAGGGGGCTATTCTGTTAATTGTGGGTCAAGCTGTCGAACCACTCTTGCACCATGCGCAGAAACATAATCTAGACCCAGTGGAATACGTTGTGGCTATCACATTTGTCAGTGGAGCCAGTTTGCTAGGGTTTGGACTTGGAAGATTTGGATTTCTTGATAACGTATTAAGCGCATCTTTGCTTAAGGGTTTTATTTGTGGTGTTGGCTTAGTCATGATCATTAATTCTTTAATTTCTATGCTTGGTCTTTCCGAATTAATGAAGGAAATTAGCAATGATCCACTTAAGATGGATGTTCATTCTCCATTGGATAAACTTACATTTCTATTCCGTTACTACAATCACATGAGTCCATTAACATTTAAAATAAGTTTCATTGGTTTTGTTGTTGCTATGGTATCACGGTACTCCAAGAGAATATTTGCTAGAAGTAACAACCGTTTTCTCAAACTTGCAGTATACTTCCCTGAGATTATGATTGTTGTGGGAACTTCCACTATTCTCTGCCAAAGACATGGTTGGCATGAGAAAGGTATTGAAATTATTGGCACTATCCCCACAGATTCAATGGGTCTCTACTCTCCATTTAACAAGAGAATTTTGGTTCTTATGCGCCAGTTATCAGCATCCGGGTTTTTATGTGCCATGCTTGGCTTTTTTGAAAGTACAACAGCTTCAAAATCCCTTGGTACAACATACGATTTACCTATATCCTCCAATAGAGAACTCGTTGCCTTAGGTTCAATTAATATTGTTGGTAGTTTCTTTGGAGCTTTGCCTGCATTTGGTGGTTATGGACGATCCAAGATCAATGCAATGTCAGCTAAGACTACAATGCTGGGAGCAATAATGGGTATTTGTACCCTTCTTACGGTTAAATTCCTTTTGCCTTATTTGTACTATGTTCCGATTTGCATGCTTAGCGTGGTCACAGCTATCATTGGTCTACTGTTGATTGAAGAAGCACCCACAGAAGTTCTTTTCCATTATAGGGCGCGAGGGTACAATGAATTGGTGACGTTTTTCGTTACAGTTACAGCTACTTTAGCATTTTCGATGGAAGCAGGAATTAGTGTAGGCTTGGTATACCTGTTGATTCGAGTAATCAAGCATTGTGCTGAATCAAGAATCCAAATTTTGGGAAGACAGCCGGGAACTAATACATTTGTCAACGCAGATATACCGTCGTTCACAAGGCCATTATTTGAGGAAGAAAACATTGATGATACCAACCAATTAAACATGTTTGTTGACCGGAATTTCACTGCCTTGAATGTCGAGGCTATTGAGGAAATCCAGGGATGTCTAATTGTCAAGATTCCCGAACCACTAACATTCATGAACACAAGTGACTTGCGGTCGCGTTTGAAACGACTAGAGCTCTATGGATCAGCACATACACATCCTGGACATACGAGAACCCGAGGGGAAGATATGACGAAGTTTGTTATTTTTGATTTACAAGGGATGATTGAGCTTGATTCTTCTGCAGCCCAAATTCTTAAGGGTTTACTCAATGGGTATGCAGAGAGAGGAATCATTTGCTTCTTTGTCCGTGTTCATCCTAATCTTAAGTTGCGTAGACGTCTAGTAAATACTAGGATCACTGATTTGTTGGTTGATATGCTTGTGCAACTCAACTACTTTTCTGAAGTAGACAGACTTCAGATAGAGTTCAATGATACCGAAGAAGAACTTAATAATTTGACGGAATCGATAGAGGTGCCATACTTTCTTCACATCAGCGATGCATTGAAGGTAATAGATTATTACGAGCTGAACTTGCTTAAGACAGCCGGCTCGTATGATATTTGATAGAGTTTTGTATTCTTGAGATTACAATATTTATTCAGAGAGTATACAGTTGTAGAAATATGGAGATATTTTCCTTATTATTACTTTATCAAACAGTAATATGGCATTATTTGTGAAGAGTAATATATTACCGCTACAGAAATACCTACACTATGATATTAGCCATTGTATTATCTGTCTTTCAATCATATTCGTTCTCTTCTTTCCAGCATTTAGTTCGCTGAGAACACTCACTAGGACTAAAATACACACAGTATTCGCATCCTAAGACCTACTTAAAATAAGCCAATTTTGCTTCAAATTCCTTAGAACTTGAATAATAAGCTCAACTAGCCCAATTAACTGGATTAGACTAGTTTTCATCGTAATAAATCCCACACTACTCATATGAATCCCATTGTCCAAGTCATTTCCTTGGTTCTTGGTAATCACAAATCAAAACGCGACTGAAAAACCTATTATCACCACAACCAGAATAAACTCTACAAGTTATTCCACGTTGATTACTACGATTACTTATTATCACCAACATGTCCGATATCGCAGATGGAGCAGGCAATGCTAATGGTGAATTGTCAGTGAAAGAAGAGTACGAGTTGTGGAGGAAGAACTGTCGCTACATGTATGATTTTGTTAGCGAAACAGCTTTGAAATGGCCCTCCTTGACAGTGCAATGGCTTCCAGAATATACAGAAGATAAGGAATCGGGTGCTTTCCACAGTAAGCTTCTTTTAGGTACAAATACCTCAGGGCAGGAGACTAATTACTTGAAGGTAGCCCTGACCTCTATTCCTAATGGAGCTGCTGGAGCTGCCACTGTGACTACGAGAATTAAGGTGACTCGTAAATACGAAAATTCCCTGGAAATCAATAGGGCAAGATACATGCCACAGGATCCCAACACTGTGGCCACTATTAACGGAGAAGGCCAGGTTGATATCTACGATATTCTGAAAGAAGATGATTCCACTAAGGTATTCAATTTCCACACCGAGAACGGGTTTGGATTATCATGGAATAGCTTCCAGAAGGGTCATTTATTGACATCATCGGACGATAAAACTGTAGTTTTAGTCGATGTGAACGAATCCAAGAAGCTTTTCCAAAACAAGTTCCATCTGGATATCGTCAACGATGTCCAATGGCATACCCAATACACATTTGGTACTGCTTCTGACGATAAATATGTGTGTTTCTTCGATACACGAACATCCACTGTTGAACCAGTATCAAAGCTCTACAATCCAGACTCCAATGGGGTTAATACTTTGCTGTTTTCGCCCTTTGCAAATAATTTAATGGCTTTGGGTAATGCCAACTCCAATATTAGCTTAGTTGATTTGCGTCGCTTGGACCGCCCTATACACACAATGATGGGTCATTCAGACCTGCTAGTATGTCTCCAGTTCCTGCCCCATAGAGACGGGATTTTGGCGCTGGGAAGCCAGGATCGTAGGGTTATGATATGGGATTTGTTCAAAATTGGCGAGGAACAACAACAGGAAGATGCCGAGGATGGATGTCCTGAACTCTTTATGATGCACGCTGGCCATACAGGTCCAGTGATGGATTTAAGTTGGTGTCCCTACAGCGATTGGACTTTAGCTTCTGTTGCTGAGGATAACATTGTGCATTTGTGGCAGGTGGGAGACTCATTGCTTAGTGCAGATACTGCAGTGGCTGTGTCCAACGATACATTGGAATAATTTGTAACATTAGTTGAATATATGATATACGTGGTAATATATATATATATATAGATGCATGTAGCAGACTTTAAAAGCAATTTATTAAGTAATCAATTAGAGTGTCATTCGAATTAAGACTTACAGCGATTGATAGACTTAGCGATCAGATATATTGACGTTACCAATCTAAATCGTAGCCTTTGCTTATGAGAGACAATTGAATAGAATATCTGTATTCACCTGTTCCTTATGGCTTAAGAAGTGAGAGATTCTCCAGTTTACTTGCTATGGAAAATTAATTACTTTCTGAATGATATATAATCCTAGAAGTATCTTTCTCTTTTAAAAAATGCAGTATAATACTTACTGCTGATGGTGATTAAAACTGCTGCTAGTTAGATTGGAGAAAAACCATATTTGGCCTTAATAAGCAACGAAAGCATATATAAATCCAAATAAATTGAATCGAAAATCCTTGATAGTAGACATTTGACTATCTGATAATCCAAAACAAAGTATACAACACTCTGTGGATACATTGCAATAAGCAAACGTTCTTCACAAACGTTAGTTCCAATATTAATACTACTAAAAATTCTCAAGTACATCTTATTTAATCGGTTTCTTCAAAGAGTATTGAATGTATGCAACAAGTACTAATTACCAGATCAAGTAATGTGTCATAGTCAACTTTGCTATTGCTACGGCGGGGGGAAAATACTGTGGAGGATCAAACATCAATACAAATTAATAATCCGTTGAGTTTTATTTAGTGGATCAATCCCAGTGAACTCATCTATTCTACTACAGTCCATTATTATTTCATTTGGACAATCATTAAGCTTTTTATTGGACGTTGGGCGTTGGGAAACATATTGCTATCATCATATGAAACCCACTATAACATAAAATAGGGACAGGATAAAGCGAAGTACCCTCAACCTTTGAATCCAAATGCATTGAATGCCTTAATACCTCGATACTTAATACTAGGTTCTTTTCTACTAGTCTTACCATATAAATGGATTCCATGAACTTCCCCCCTAATTTATACATTCGTCCATTGACCATAGACGATCTCCCGCAAGTACTATTGTTGGAAAAAGCTCTGTTTCCCTTAAGCAAACGGGCTTCTATCGATAAAGTCCGATACCGTTTAACAGTAGCACCCGAATTATGCTCGGGTCTCTTTCTCAGAGAGTACATTTCGGAATTCAATGAGGTGAATTTGCCTCAAGTGGCTGAACGCAATAATATCCAAGAAAACATTACTAGTGATGAACGCATCAAAAGAGAAGTCCAACTCCACCATCACCATCCCGAGGAACCAGGAAAATCGTCTGTTATCAATGAGACTTTAGTAGGACATATTCTAGCGACCAAGATTGTAGGACCCACAATCACCGCGGATTCCAGAGCATTGCCTCAGGAAGGAGAACCAGAAACTGGTCATCATGAATCTTCACGAACTATAGGCATACACTCAGTGTGTATAGCTGAGCCATGGACAGGTAAAAGTTTTGCCACACTAATGTTGCATGATTATATCCAAAAGTTGTCGAACCAGGACTTGGGCGATCATCTAGTACTTATCTGCGAAGCCAAGTTAGCCAACTTTTATGAAAAGATTGGGTTTTCCAAGGTAGGAGTCAGTGAATGGGGCTCAATGAATGGGTTGTGTTATGATATGACCATTGAATTAATTCCCGAAGACATCTAGCAAGAGATATGCAATGGGGTAAAAACAGAGAAATAATTAAATTAATACGTTAATAAACTGCATAGTAAGAATGTTCCTCTAGGAATATTGCAATAGTATGAAATATTAATATAGTTATAAAACAGAAGCTTGCTCGGGTTAGCAAAGTAGTATCTTATTAAATAGACTATAATTGTATAGAAGTACTCATGAAAGAGATATAATTATAATACAACTAAAAGTCAATTTGGCATTATTAAGGAAGTCTCGCGTAACAGGTTAAACGAACCAAGTTATGAGAATCTTAGAACTATCGAACATACTACAGCAACATCTGGTTTAAGTTTGGCATTTTACCATTTACCCCAAATAGTGTACTGTTTGCAATTTATATTGTGGTTTATGCGTATAAGAGTGACCAGTTCAGTGTTTACGTGTTTCTCACTTTTCTTTTTCTCTATTTAACGTTTTAGAGACGAGACATTAATAATCTCATGAATCTTATTTCATATATCTAACTACGACTTCTCCTACTCATGCCATTTTCTGAGCAACTCTAATATATTAAGAGTTCTGTGACACTTTGTCTAAGATAGTACGTATAATAATTGCTCCCCTATTCAGTTAACGATGATTCAGAGCGCTACCACAAACGTCAATTTTCTCTGCTTTTTGGCTTCAAAGAGCGAAAAAGGTTAATAGTCACTGGCTGTTAAGGACAACATTAAACTCTGATTACTCATAGTGTGAAAAGCAGATTCCAGTTAGTGAGCCATTACAGGATAAGTTGCTATTGGGTTAGGGTGTGACAGACGCATTACTCCCTACATTTGTCAATTTTCTTATTTGATTCGAATCCTATTTAAACGGTACCCTTCTGAATCGAGGATTTTAAAGAAAGTTTTAGTTTCCCACAAATCAATAAACAACCTTAACCGTAAAATAAAACGTGTGTTCCGCTCCAGTTATCCTTCACTACCCCTTATAGAATCAAGCAAATATACTGGCAATGGCAGATTTCCCACCCAATTTGTGCATCAGACCGTTAACAATCGACGATGTTGACCAATCTATAGCATTGGAAGCCGCTCTGTTTCCTGAAAGCGAAAGATGCTCCACTGAAAACCTCAAATACCGTTTGACTGTTTGTCCTGAGTTATGTTCAGGGCTCTTCATCAGGGAGTACATTCCAAAGTACAAGGAAATCAACTTGCCTGAAGTAGCCGAGAGACAGAGAAAGGAAGAAGAGACCCCTGTTGCTAACACGTCTGAAGAAGATGGCGAAGATGAATCAGAAGACGATAAGGAGTTGCCAGGGAAAACGTCTGTGATCAAGGAGACATTGATTGGACATATTATTGCTACCAAGATAAATGGCTCGCGGATTTCAAGCGAATCGATGGAAATGCCCCGTAAGGATGCACCACTCACTGGCCACCACGAACTGTCTAGAACCATTGGGGTTCATTCAGTGTGCATATCTCCTGATTGGAAGGGCAAGAACTTGGGTACATTAATGTTGCACGATTACATTCAGAAGTTGTCCAACCAGGACTTGGGAGACCAGATTGTAATTATTGCTCACTCCGAGTTGATAAAGTTCTACTCAAAGATTGGATTTGTCAATTTAGGTGTGAGTGAGTGCAATTTTGCTGGTAGTGAATGGTATGATATGGCCATAGACTTGGTTCCTGAAGATGATTAAAACATTTTGGGGTAAATGAATCCATATGGTGAAAATAAATATCAACCTTATGATATATGCCATAATGCATGTTGTTACTGCACCTTTCTATCTATTCTCGTTTAGTTTTGCTGTTGTCCATTACACCAATTCAAAATAGCATATATGGGCTTATTGCGCCGTATTCTACCCAAGTCTTCTATCTGTGTATCATATTCCATCGATGTGTAGTAATAATAAATGTAGAAAAATA
Organism: Lizanozyma gosingica; assembly: GCA_030463055.1. Lineage (NCBI taxonomy): Eukaryota > Fungi > Ascomycota > Pichiomycetes > Serinales > Debaryomycetaceae > Lizanozyma > Lizanozyma gosingica. The sequence goes on along the minus strand of JAKVQZ010000014.1, from coordinate 165,107 downwards.
TGACTAGAAAAAGGAATAGTATAGTAAGAGAAAACACTGCACTCCAAAGCATACGATTAATGCACTTCAAAATTACCACAGTTTCCATTAAACTCTATACGGTAAACGCTCAGCAATATACATTGAACCATGCTCTTAGCAAAATAGATTACGTATGATCGGGGTTATACGATCGATTCCATCGACTACAATCCTACATTCTTGACGTCCTACTCTATTGAAAAGTGGCTCAGTTACGATTATGCATCACCCTGAATGGGACCATATTATGCAAGTACTGGGCAAAAAGAGACATAATTCCCATTAGTAAAGTTAAGCGAAGTAGCACCTACGATATATGCAAATTATTCTTCAGACTTCAATTTACAATTTGTGTGATAATTTTTGGGGTATTGAATACTATGAAATCTAGTCTTATATGTATTACTTTATGAGGACATGTAGTTTCTTCTTTCAAATTGTCATATTTGGAAACATGCTACCATAGAACGACACACGACATACCATCTTCGGCGTTGCTTTTCCCAATTAAGCACTTTCACATATAATTTGACACTGCTTCCATTTATACTAGATCTGATTCAGTTTTAAAACTACTATTAAACCTTTTCTCTACTTTTCTGCATTTCCCTGTTATTTCCGTTAATAACATCAGATCATATTCCTATCACATCCCTATCCATATTCCAATCCTGATCCCCCCATACATTACCCACGGAAAATGGTAGCTATTCCAGAGCCGGTGAAAAAAGTCTTTGAGGCCTTCCCGTTGTCCGAGCTGAATGGTGTCACGTCAGTTACTCCTGGTAAAAAGGAACAATTAGAAGAAATCAAATTCTACTTCAATAACACTCCAGATTCCAAAAATGTGCAACATGAACGGTTTACCCTTGGTATTCACAACGTGGTGGAATACGAGGGAAGATATATACCATCGGATCCAGTTTCTCTTGCGCAGGCATTAATACTATGCTACCGTAATGACTTAAAGCTTCCCACTTTGGCCAAGAATAACTCCGACTCCAGCACGCATGCCATGATGAAATTATCATATGTGGCATCTCCCGATAACGAACTTCCCATTTTGATAGAAGACACCGGTGCCAGAATCATCAGAACAGGTACCATGGTGAACCAGATCCTATCAACCAAGTACTTTGAGGGAGATGTAAAAGGTCTTTATCTCAACCAATTTCTCGATGAAAGATTGTACGACATTTGGGTCCTTTGCATGTTGACAGAACATGAGTGTTTGCAAGTGCAGCTGTACTGGAGTAGTACGTTTTCAGACATGATTGGCAATGATCTAGAGTTGTGTAAGTTGTTCCAGGATATGACGAATTGGTCAAGCTTCAGAGTAAGACATTCGCATTTGTTCAACCAGTTGAAAACTTCACCCGGTGACTTTTGGTCCAGATCCAACAGAAAACTCTTGAAGAGCTATTATCTTTTGGAGGTGGATCGCATACAGCAGAAATTGCCCCTTTTGCTCAAGAGTGTTCTAGAACATCCTATACTCCGTTTGAAGCTCGCCAGTTACATAGTCATCTTTGACACTTTACTCAGTGAAACCAAGATTGGTCAAGTGTTCCTGAAATCGGAGGCTGTTGCTGATGCCAGAACAGTGATTCTCTCGTACTAGAGTAGAGAGAGGAAAGAAATCCTGAATTACCCAGGTGTCCGTTCCTTATCACCAGAGTTATATATATTGTTTTGTTATGCCTTTTACGACGTTTTTGTTCTTACTGCTTTATGGTTATTGAAAAGTTTTAGATGTTTTATTTATTCTATCTTGGAATTACATCTGTAGGTTCATGTGTTCAAACAAACAAAAAATAAAAAAACAAGTAAAGATTACTTCAGTTCCTTTATTTTCTGCCACAACTGAAGATAACTGGTGTCTAAGAACATCAACTCTGGCTCACAGTGACGGATTTCCAAGTCCTGAATAGTTTGCCACTCTGTAGGCCCTTTTTCTAGATGAATCATCCAACTTCTGGTCCCACTACCTGGCTCGCCTGATTGTGTCTTATATACGATATTCCCTACAAGACGGTAATTCAAGGGACCAGTATCAGTGCTTTCTCTTTCGACATATGGGCTCATATCCAAAACACGAGGAAACTTGACCACCGTGTTCGAACCGGAAGTATCACTGACATTATCTTCAATGTTACGATCAATATGGATTATAAGAAAAGACGGAAGAATTCCCACAAGTTTATATCTTTGCAACTCTGTTTCGCTTATCTGAGTCTGCTGAACTCCGTTGTACTTTTCAAGTAATTTCTCTAAGGATACCTCTGGAAGTTTCAATCCCAGAGCGAATAGTGGATTTGGAGGAGGTTTTACAGTTAGTAACCAGAATTTAGTTTTATTCTCAGTAATGTCAGCGTCTTTGGTGATAAACTCGATTTTCTTATTCACTTCTTTTGATTCCACAGGTATTTTGGTAACTCGAATAGATCCTTGGAGTGATTTGCTGATTATTGAGACCCTCTTGCGGCCAGTGGCTTTTGAGAGCCCTAAATGTAAATAATTCAATAGCCATATAAGTAGTTTTCGAGGTGACTGTTGTTGGAACACCGTGAATTGTTTCTTAGACTCTTGTGAAACAAATTGGAGTAATTCATGGGGAGAAACATGTGGTTTATATAATTTGTTAGACCAGAACCGTCTCATAAATTGACCAAACCGAGCATTGACTTCGGAAGTTCTGTTAATGGCTTCTTTCAAATCTTGATTATGTGGAATTTGTAAGTAGTATTTGTACAATGGTTCAACATGGCACAACAACTGGAGTACCACATTGGCGTAATCGTTGGATGAAATGTTATTTAACCCAATATACCCGATGTTGTATGGGTTTCGCTTTAAGTCGAAAGCTACACTTGGTAGTTTGGCTATTTCCTCTGGGTTGTATATGGGATTGAGAAGTACTTTTATATCGTCCAATTTCTTAAGGGTCTCTTTGTCAGTCAATCGGTAATCTTCGGGAAGGACGTAGAAGCTCTCACTTGAAAGGTTAAGGAACACATGGTGATGAGAATTGACAGCGTGGTTGAATGCGGGTGAACTAACGGACCTTCCTTGGAAATATTTACCACAGACTAAACACGCATAGACGTTGACTTTTGATAAAGAAACGCTACATTCCTTGCTGAAATCAAAGTCTAGAACACTGCGGTTGATTGTGTCCAAGTAGAAGGCGTCTGAATGTATCAGTTTCTTGTTCTTATGTCGTTCATACTTTTCAACGTAGGATGGGAGATATTCAAGATCGTCGGAATCGTATGCATCCTCCTTTTTGAGCTCCGCTTCAGAATCATTGGCAACATCATCGGATTGAGGTTGAGAGTTCAGTGTTTCCACTGATGGAGCGTCCTCTTCCGTCTTCTGTCTTTTCAGTGAGGGTTGTTCAAGGTCCATTGGTAAAGAGCAAGTTGAATTAATTGTAAAGATTCTCATCTCGAATTTTATTGTAATATAGCTTCCATAATCGCCGATATTAAAAGAGGCCTCTAATGATCCCATTTAAGATAATGAAGAAGCAGAGTGGATTTCAAGGCCTAAGTTATAATTTTAAGTTATAAAAGTAACTAAAAGAGTAACTTTAATCATCATAATCTTAACATTTATTAACTTGAAGAAATGTACCCCAGTATTCAAACTATGGAGTCTAATAATTCTTTTGAACGATTTCAGTGCACCATATGCCCCTGGTCTTTTATAATGCTTCTACGATGTTAATCTCCTACTTCATTCTGATCTATTAGGCTATTCTGCGACTATTGAATTGCTAATCCATTGACATTCCCTGTTAACAACAGCGTTATGTTCTCCTCAATCAACTTATCTGTTGTATCCAACAAGTGCTTCTTGGGGTCCTGCTTCCCAACATATCTCGTTTTCAACTGGTCAGGGGTTAGCTCACGCTCTTCCTTGATCCGTGTGTTGTACTGTTCAGCAATCTTTACCATCTTCTGGGTGTCCTCCAAATTCTGGTGCTCCTGGTGGTTGTAGTCGGCCATCTTCAAACCTGATTGCCAGTTCTTCTTGTGCAAGTTGAGTAACATGTTGGTTTCATTGGAAGTCTTGTGGTAGTCAATATTCAACGAATAGTAGACACGATTCAATCCATGCATCAATGCCTGTAATGGGGGTTTGTTCAAGTGACCCACATTGGAAGTGGTCTGTCTAGGTTCCTGACCCAACATAAGGGTAGTGGTATCAATGGTTCTGAAGGCATCAATGACAACTTTACCACGGACACTCTGTATCGGATCAATCACAACAGCCACAGCACGCTTATTTAACTGCTCAAACGAATGTTGTGTGTTAACATCCACAGACGATAACCAACACCCGAACCCAGGATGCGAGTGGTACCACCCCACAACCATTTGATCACGGCCCGTTTGTCTTAACATGTCCATCATCTTAGCCTGGAAAACATCATCCACAGCTTCAACAGAAACACCCGTACCACTTTGAGGCATGGCAAACACATCAATCACATGGATGGTAAAGTCGTCAACAAATTCTCCCAACATTAAACCCATGACTTCCATTGGAACACCGGCACGTCCATGCTTCAACATTTTGAGCAATGCCAATGATGAAATATAAACCGTTTCCGCGTTATCAATTGCCGCGCCATCTGCCTGTGGAGGAGGGGCATCTCCAAAGCCTGCATTCATCGCCCCGCCCGAGCCAAGCAATCTCTGTAATCTCTCCATGTTGTATAGTACCACTAATTGATGGTATAGGCAATATAGAATGTATTACAACTTGACTTTGAAGTGGCGATCAAATCGCCATACTCTGTTTGGTAGCACGTAATTGTCCGGGTAATATGGTTAATTGGTTTTATCACATGATTAGCACACCGGAAGGTCACGTGAATACATTAATTGATGCCTTTCGAGTGTACGGTTCTATATCAATATTACCATGGGGTATTTTTGTAATAATGGAATTTGGGAAGTATAATAATAATAAACCCAATTTTCTAAAGTGTAAATTGATCATTTCGACTATTTTGGTCTTCTGTTAGGTTTTCTTGCTAGATTAAGTTATCCATTTTAAGCATACGTTCAAAATGACCCAGATTGAAGCACTTAAGGGGAAGAAGTACCCTTCGAAAGAACATGCATTCCGTGTTCTCAGTCATTACCTTGAGAAGACCTCTAAGGATAAGGAAACAGTTGCATTCTACATGGCTGGTGAGGCTGAAGTTCTTATTCAATATTGCGACCAAACCAAGCCCTTCAGACAGAACCGTTACTTCTTCTATCTCACAGGGTGCAACATTCCTGGATCACATGTGATTTACTATGGGAAAACGGATAAGTTGGTGCTCTACTTACCTGATGTAGATGAAGAAGATATTATGTGGAGTGGATTACCTACAAGCATTGACGAGGCTTATACTAAATATGATGTTGATGAAGTCAAATATACTCGTTCTTTGGAGAACGATTTGAGCTTGTTAGCAAAGGACACAACTGTTTTGACTACTGACATCAATGATTTTAACAAGTTGGTATCGTCATATTTGACTGTTGGCGGTTCTGATTTCTTTTATGCTTTGGATGAGGCTAGGTTAATCAAGGATAACTATGAGATTGAGTTGATGAGACATGCTGCTAAGATCACTGATAATTGCCATTTGGCAGTGATGAGTGCCATTCCTATCGAAACCGAAGAAACCCACATTCATGCCGAGTTTACTTATCATGCATTGAGACAAGGATCCAAGGCCCAAGCATACGATCCTATCTGCTGTAGTGGTACCAGTTGTTCAACTTTGCATTATGTGAAAAATGATCAGCCAATTACACCCGAAAAACGGTCAATCTTGATTGATGCTGGTGCTGAATGGGAGAACTATGCCAGTGATGTTACCAGATGTTTCCCTATCAACGGTGATTGGACTACCGAGCATTTGGCCATATACAAAATAGTTTTGCGTATGCAAGATGAGACAAAGGAAATGATCAAGCCTGGTGCAAGTTGGGAGGAAATCCACCTTACAGCACACAGAATTATGATTGAAGAGTTCTTGAAATTGGGTATCTTCAAGAAAGAATATTCTGCTGACGAGCTATTCAACGCGAAGATGTCTGCCCGGTTTTTCCCTCATGGCTTGGGTCATTTATTAGGTATGGACACTCATGATGTAGGTGGATGCCCCAATTATGCTGATTCTAATCCATTATTACAATATTTGCGTTTGAGAAGACCATTACAAAAGGGTATGACACTTACTGATGAACCAGGTGTTTATTTCCTGCCCTTCTTATTGGAAGATGTGTTAAAGGATCCAGCACAGAACAAGTACATAGATCGCGCGGTTTTAGACAAGTACTGGTATGTTGGAGGTGTGCGGATTGAAGACGATCTCTTGGTGACAGAGACTGGATATGAGAACTTCACCAAGATTACTAGTGACCCTGATCAAATTAGCAAGATCATTAAGAAGGGATTGGCCAAGGGTAAGGAAGGGTACCATGTAGTAGTATGAGAAAATATTAAATTCCAAAGAGTGCATCAATGAGTAGAATTTCACAAGTTTGCAAGGACCAACTGAGGCTATAAACTACAGATAACATGAATTGAATCTGCTTTTTTACAAATATTAATGAATAAACGATATTACTTGTAAACTTTATTACTTACATCAACTCAGGTTACCCGGATACTCGTGTACGGCCAAATGGACACAAGAATGAAAACGGGGTGAAACCTGCCAACATTTCTTTACACAAGTAGAACACTACTTACTTTCCACAGCCAATTAATATAGAAATCAAATATGGATGAAAATTACGACGTTATAGTGCTAGGCACGGGTTTGACCGAATGTATTCTCTCCGGTGTTTTATCGGTGGAAGGCAAGAAAGTGCTTCACATTGATCGTCAAGACTTTTATGGGGGAGAATCTGCATCGTTGAACTTGAGCCAGTTGTATGAGAAATTCAAGCCTCTGACTCAGAAGCCAGAATTCTTAAAGGGTAGAGATCGTGACTGGTGTGTCGACTTGATCCCTAAGTTTTTGATGAGTGATGGAGAGTTGACTAACATTTTGGTGCATACCGATGTTACTCGCTATATTGACTTCAAGCAGATCAGCGGTTCATACGTTTACCGCAGTGGTAGTATCCACAAGGTGCCCGCTTCTGCTACAGATGCGTGGAGCTCTAAGTTGTTGGGGTTGTTGGAGAAGAACAGAATGCGTCAGTTTTTGCAATTCATTGCCAATTACAAGGAAGACGAAATTAAGACTCACCACGGGTACAATTTGGATAAGAACACTATGAGCGACATTTATGACTACTATGGATTGCAAAACGGTACTCGAGACTTTATTGGACACGCCATGGCATTGTGGCCCACTGACGATTATTTGAACGAACCAGCAAGACCCACTTATGAACGAATCTTGTTATACTGTCAATCTGTGGCCAGACACGGTAAGTCTCCCTACTTGTACCCCTTGTACGGATTGGGTGAATTGCCTCAGGGTTTTGCCAGATTGTCGGCTATTTACGGTGGTACTTACATGTTGGACACACCTGTTGATGAGGTCTTGTATGATGAAGATGGTAAATTTGCTGGTGTTAAAACCAAAGAAGGTACTGCTAAGGCACCAATCGTTATTGCTGACCCTACTTATTTCCCTGAAAAGGTGAAGAAAACGGGTAAGAGAGTCATTAGAGCTATGTGCATTTTGGACCATCCTATTCCAAACACCAATGATTTGGATTCATTGCAGATCATCATCCCCCAGAACCAAGTGCGTCGGAAGCATGATATCTATATTGCCGTACTTTCTGATGTCCACTGTGTTGTTCCTAAGGGCTATTATTTGGCTATTGTCTCGACTATTATTGAAACCGATCAACCTCACGTTGAATTGGAGCCTGCCTTTAAGTTGTTGGGCCCCAGATTAGATACCCTCATGGGCGTTGCTGACTTGTACGAGCCTACAAGCGACGGTACCTCTGACAATGTGTTCATCAGCAAGAGCTACGATGCATCTTCGCATTTCGAATCCGCTACTGATGATGTCAAAGATATTTACTTCCGTGTTACCGGACAGCCCTTGGTCTTAAAGAAGCGGACTACTGTTGAAGAGGAAGAAGCTGCCATGTAAGGTTGACCTCTATTTTTGATGGCATAATCTTTTGTATGGGTGAACTCCTCCTAGGTATTCTGTGTACATACGTATATTATTTCATAACATCGTAAATTCGTAAATATTAATTGATGAAATTGATGCATATCCACCAATTGTATTAGCAAGTCCAATAAATGGTTGCATACTACTGATTACCATAAGTGTGTACACACATAAGAAGAATTGTATAGTCTACAATAATAATTAATAGATCCATCGTGAATTTGAAGAGCCTTAGCTTGATTATGAACTACACTTATTTGTTTTCATTTCCGACCCGACTCCGGGCATTCCCCGGTGAATGACACTTTCATTTGACGCTTTTGCCCAATGATAAGCAAATGATAGATTACTAACTGTGGATATACACTTCTTCTTTTACCATTAAAAATCAGATCCGCTCAGTTCCACTGTGTAAATTTCTATCCCGCCTCGTTCCGTTTACAAGTTATCCTAGTGAACCCTTCAATCTTCAATCTTCATCTTTTGAAACTATCATGAGTGCCGTGCAATTGATCCAATCGTTAACTACCAAATCAGGTATCCCTATTACGTTAGGAACCGGTACTGGTACCAAGTGGCAATGGTTGAAAAAGGGCCGTGGTGATGAACACCAAGGTTCCATTGACCAGAACTTAGTGGACCAAATCTTACTTGCAATCGATACTGGATTCAACCATGTTGATACTGCGGAATTCTACACTACGCAACCAGAAGTCGGTGCTGCTTTGAAGCAATCAGGTAAGAATCGGGAAGACTTGTTTGTCACTACAAAATATTCCCTGGGCCATCCAAAATATGAAGCCTTTTCTAAGGGACCGAAAGACTTTGTCCGTAAGGCGTTGGTCGAGTTAGACACGCCCTACATAGATTTGTTAATGATTCACCACCCTTTCTTCGATAATGAAAGTGACAACTCTTTTGGATACACTTTGACTTCAGCTTGGAAGGAGATCGTCGAATTGAAAAAGGAAGGTGTTGTTAGATACTTGGGAGTATCTAACTACGCTCCTGAGCACTTAGAGGAAACATTTGCTGCAGCAGATCACGATCCCCAGTACTATCCTATTGTGAACCAGATTGAATTCCACCCATATTTGCAGGAGCAAAGTAGTGGGATCTACGAGTTTGCAAAGAAGCATAATATACTCCTTGAGGCTTACGGTCCATTGACTCCTCTCTTCAGATTGAAGAAAAAAAATGGCGATGGTGAAGAAGAGATAATCGCCCATCCATTACAACAGTTATTGCCGCAGTTGAGCAACAAATACGGTAAAACCGATGCTCAGATCTTGTTGCGGTACACTTACCAGAAGGGGATTTTACCTGTGACGACTTCATCCCAACAACAACGAATGCGTGAGGCATTGGATATTGTCAACTTTGAACTTGACCAGGGTGATATTGAAGATATCGATAAGGTAGGTGCTTCTTTCCCTTACAGAGGGTTCTTTGTTGGCGAATTTTAAACATATGGATCGTGTTGTCTTATGGATTACCGTGGTGAAGCCCTTTTAATGTATAGAATATGCTGTAGAAGATAGACAGACAATAGAATGATATGGTAAAAAACAAGATAAAATTAAACTGCATTGAATTAAACGAAAATGAAGTTACATTGAGGACATTGTATGCAGATATCGGATTTTTAGCTGTGATCTCCGTCTCAATTCCGCATTTCTGTGATAAGCAATAAAAAGATAAGACATTTCCGTGGAATTAAGTTCTGTGGAATAAACACACTCTCTTTTTCTGTCAAGGGGTAATTACTCCTTAATCAAGTGGTAGATGTAATGGTAATACAAGTTTTCTTATTTTGTAATAGGAGTTTTCCCCAATAATAATGTTTTGATCTAATTCATGTACATTCTTGACCCATGGCGTATTCGCCAAAGTAGCCACAGTTCAAAAATTCTTAATCGTAGTACAACTTTCTTTGGAAGACAGGAAGGTTCTCTAATTATGACTGATAGGTGACATCACGTTATATTACGATGTGTGATCTATCCATAATTGAAATGATTGTTTGAACAAGTAGTGTCTGTACTTCTTTAGAGCTCGGATAATCGGGAATAAATCATTTTCTCCGGTGTCGTTGAGTTCCGTAGGTCTGAATTTCGGTTCATAAGGGGTGACAGCTATTGTTTTCACACACACATATATATATATTGTTCTCAGAAGAAACAACAATCAATCACAGATATCATATCACCATGCTCGTTATTATTTCTTTATTACTATTGCAGTCAATCATGGCTATTTGTTCTCCTGACAGCATTGTCGGATATCCTAAATATGCTTACATCATGTCAAGCGGTAAATACCTACTCAAATATACTGAGGGTATTAAAATCACAAAAGAAGACATGTATAATGCTGAACTAGAAGGTGCTATTTTATTCAATGGGACTAACTGGCACTTGTATGACTATCAACTTAATAAGGTTGCATTATTATCAGAGGATTATGTTAAATTCCTAAACATTCATCAATTAGAGGACAGCGTACCTCTTGCAGAAGAAGTAATTTCAGATACACAAGATAATAACTATAACTTCGAACGGACAGAGCATCCGACTTATAATGAGCACCTTGAAAATATTTCCAAGAAAGCTGCTGATATGAATAAAAGAAGAACTAGCGTCAGGTGTTCATCTGTTAGACAATGCGGCCGATTAGAAACAGCAGAAGGAAGTTTCGGTCAATGCTTTGGTACATGCTTTAATAATTATATATGTGGCGATGGTACATCTTGATGATGTTGTTGTTAAGGAAATGCACACATTACTTGACTTTATACAATTGAATAAGTTAATATATCAACCAAAAAAAAATTAATGGAGAGTTGTACCGACCTCCATTACCAACGGAAATCCCAGGTGGGTTATTCAATCATGATTCGGATTCTAATTCAGCTCCTCCTGATGTTCAGTTCATGAATACTACTCCATGAAGTTTCCAAGTTTCCAAATTTAGATATCAATATCCACAACGAAAAAGAAGCGTAGAAAATGAGAAAATGCAAAACACTATCTTCGTTACTTCTTCTGACTCTTTTTTCACCGAGTTGAATGCTTTTAATGTAGTGGTTCAAGACCATGAAATTCCATCTACCCCCTTAACGATAAAATTGAAACTCCAAAAAAGATATGAAAGTTACACAAAAAGGAAAAGTAAGTCATAACGTTAGAATGGCTGCAAAGAAACTTCAAGATACGGTTGATAACCAGTCCTTCTGGGTCACATCGTCACAACCGATTAGAGGGTTCCACCCCCAAGTTCGTCTTTACATGGTAGACTATTACCAACACAAGATTCCTGATAATGAATTGCATAATCTTCTCCAGAATTTAGAAGTCAATATAATTGTGAGAGGTTAGGTTACCTTTACTTTTTTCTGTTATCATACAATCGTAGGAGACAAGAATTGGAAAAGCTGAAACAATTCTCCTATATTGGTCCTAAATTATTTTTGAACTTTTTTATAAAACCAAACACTCTGCGTTTCTTGGGGGGATCTCTAAGAATTAACTTTTACGAGATCATCAATACCCACTGGGACCCCCAAGGAGTTTTTAATTTATACTAGGATTCTCCCTCTGAGTTATACGTTTTATGGTGATCGTAGCTACCACACTGTGGTTCTTTGTAGTCTTCTTTAATATATTATCTTGAATTGTTAAAAAAAAGAGCAACTGCCGTTGTGTATACAAAAACTGTGGAACCTTTAAACTGTGGAACCTTTATAAAAACAGTACAACAGTTCGAGAATAATCCCTGAAATAAAAAGACTATTAACATACTTACCAACATCATGACAGTTGAAGGTTTAACTACGAAGCTGGGCAAACCCTTTGGACTTGGAACTGGATCAGGAACAGTATGGAAGAAACCTGATAGATCAGAAGAATCCGCCAACACAGTGTCAAAGCCACTCTTAGACCAGCTTCAACGCGCTCTATCGGCCGGTTTTCGCCACATTGATACAGCTGAAGCATACAAGACGCATCTTGAAGTTGGCCTAGCAGTCAAGGACTCCGGAATTCCTAGAGAAGATCTTTTCATTACCACCAAATTCTCCCCTTATCTGACTTTCTTCATTAAGACAAGTGAAACACCATTGGAATTCGTGGATGAGGCATTACAACAGTTGAAATTGGGCTACATTGACTTGCTACTTTTCCACCATCTGCTGTTTAAAGTATCCAAGTTGACCCTTGAAGAAGGTTGGCTACAAATGATAGAAGCTGTCAAACTGGGTAAAGTAAGGTACATAGGGGTTTCCAATACTCCACCACTGATATTGGAAAAGTTGATTGCAGTAAGTGAAGCCGAAGGGTCCCACGTTTTTCCCCGAGTGAACCAAATTGAATTTCATCCTTTCAACCAGGAACAGAGTCCCGGCATCATTGAATTTGCTGCAAAAAATAATATTGTGTTGGAGGCATATGGTCCTTTGACTCCCCTTAAGTTGCAAAGCGAAGAGTCATATCCATTGCGGACCGTTGTATCTCAGTTGGCAGAGAAATATGGTAAATCGGAAGCCCAGGTATTACTTCGGTATACCATTCAAAAGGGATTACATCCTATTACCACTTCTTCCAAAAGGGAAAGAATAGCCGAGTCGTTGGACATTTACGACTTTGAATTGGCCCCCTCGGAGCTCGGGAAAATTGATTTCGAGGGAGGCAAGCTTTCTTATAAGCTGATTGACATTCTGAGATTCAATTAGGATATTATGCACTCGTAGAAACATACTCTATTGGATCATTTTGTTTATTAATGCGACGAAATAATTGATGCTATGGTCTAATAAAAATGTAATTAGTAATGAAGCCAATTATACTCAGCATATTCCAGGTCTCCCTTATACTATGCTATACATAAAGTCCGCTTAAACCAGTTCTAAAACATGATATGACTACCCATATATCTCAGTCTTTCAACCAAACCCTGTTTAGTAATATCACAGAGTCTGCTCAGCACTATCTAGCTCTATCACGAGCCAAGCGTAGACATTTGCAATCGCTAGTTTCTTCCCTCTCCACCTCTCTATCGCTCATTTTCACTGGAACAACAAGGAGGCAGCAAGATCAACATTACCATCACATTGACGCAAAGCCAGGAGCGCCTCCGGACGACTGAAGCCCAAATCCACCAAAGTCTTTACATCCTTTTCTGCAAAAGATCGAGAACCAGCGGCTGTAGGAGGATTTCTTGTAGAACTACCAAGTGCAGTTCCAGAACCAGAACCAGAACCAGACGTTGAAGCTGCTGCAGAGGAAGAAGTAATGCCTGAGATGGAGGCTGTGCCAGACGCTGGAATCTCTTGTTGAAGCTGACTTTCAAAAGCATCTTTGCCTAACAGCTTTTCAATCTCAATATCTGAGAGGAATGGCAACTCTATGCAACCGCCCATCACCAAAACGTTCCTGTCCAAGTCTACAACACACTTATGACGTCTCATCATATCCAAACCAAGAAGAACGTCCATAGGTCCATCGATAATTGTGAATGAAGCAGGTAATTCAACACTGGAGTTAGGGAACCCAATAGGGGTACTGTGTATTTTTCCATCAATCTGCAGCTGGCCAACACCAACGGCCACTCCGCGGAATCTTTTATCAATCAAATGGGAAATCCCCACCTTGTCTGCCACCTTGGGACTGAGGATAGAGACTTGTGCCCCGGTATCTACAAAGGCCGTAACTTCATGGCCATTTACGAGCATTCGCACATATAACATGCTGATTCTGGTGAAGGCCTCAGGGGTAATATCGTGGGCCAACTCGTAGTTTCTATCGATCTGTTCTTGTCTTATCAACTGGAGAATGCGGGGTTGGTTTTCAGGATCTTCAGGGTTCATTTGGAGAGCCATAGATTCAGCTGTAAGATCATTTTCAAGATTAGTTATGGAATATTTCTGGAACTCTTGAGGATTAGCAAGAATAGACCTAAGATTAGGTCTAAACCGTGTGAGCGAAGTAACAAGTTCCTTATTTTCCATGAGTTGCTTTCTCACCAACTCAGATTGCTGCTGAGTTGGCATTAGAAACAGAGATGGATTGGTTCCAGAAGCTGATTGTTGCTGCTGTGATTGTGGGGTAGGAATGGAGGATGCTTGATGAGGCTGAATAGAAGTAGTTGTGGATGTAGGGTGAGGAATCGAAGCTGAACCTGGCTTTGTAACTTCGAGAACCAAAAGGTCATTCTCGTGTAATTCCAACTCTTGGAGAGTCTGAGATTCGTTAGTTAATGATTTGCCATCCAATGTTAACTTTTGGTCAGAAGGTTCAATATCTGTTTCTGCCTGGATGTAAGCCTTCAAATCAGCCAAGGTCAAGGAGTCAGAAACATCGATGCTAAGCAACTGACCAGTGGCAACAGATATGGTAAGTCTCATAGTGTAATACAGATATATGGGAAACTCAATTGATAATGGAAGAAGAAATCAATCAATATAAAAGAGCATTAAACTGATACTTAAATAAGCAAATAAACCTGGGGATAGAGATTTTGCCGCTAGATGGCGCTACCGTGTATTGCAAAATAAGGCATACCCTTTGCCATTATAGATTTGTCTAGTTTTTTTAATTACTCTGTTCTGTTACCTTTCTACCAATTCCCTTGTTATACTTATGGTCTAAAACCTTTCCCATTGTGTCGTATCATATGTATTATCATATCTAATGTACAAATAAGCCCATTATCAGCATTTAGCTGGGCACAATCATGGCCACATGTCCTCCATTCAAAAGCATCCGTTCTCTGCGTGCACCACTTGCTCCAACTTCTTCGACATCCTCCAAAACCATGTTGACAAAGTCATCAAAACCAACCAATGTGCCCTTGAACTCCTTATCGCTCGTCAAAATAACATGCACATGCTTTCCAATTGCACGGTCGATAATTTCTAGAGGAAGGACTGTTTGAATTGTATCGGAACTTTCCGCACCAGTTGTTTCATGACTCTCAGCCTGTGTTTCCACTACTATTTCTGGTTCGGTCTCGTACTGCTCCGTCTTGTCACTCATAGTGCCACTGCGTTCGACTTGTCCGTAGCTAGGAATACTAAATGCAATTGCTGGTGGAGGTGTTGATACTGATGACGTTGAATCTCAATTTATTTAAAAATTTGTTTTTGATATTTTAAGCTTGATCACGTGAGTCTCCAGAAAATAAAGTAATGTACGGTTGAACTATGAATATAGAATAGTAGGTTTTACATCCACAACATTATGCGATTAATAGTTGGAAGGATTGTTACAGCTTTCAGTGTTAACCGAGTTACTAATTTGCACTATAATTAGTCGCATATCATCGCTGTATTAATTGTGGTTGTAGATACTATTAGCAACTGAAAGTAGAAAGTACAATAATCCATTCAATGATAGTAGAAGGGCCGTATGACAATTTCTACTCCATTCTAGCCCCATCGCACAACTAGTCCCCCTACACCTTGTGAAGACGCTTATCTTTCCAGCCATCAAAATCAATCAATGCTTGCATACATCCCCACTCAGTAATTTTGTTTTGGAGCCAGACCAAGTTGACGGGTTTGGTTAAGTAGTCGTTGCACCCAGCCATTAAGGCGTTCTTACGGTCAACAGACGAGTTGGACGATGCAGTTAAGGCCACAATAATCACAGGAGCTTTGAAGGCCTTTAAATCAAGTTTAGTTGTACCTTCAGGTGATTCCGATTGTTCTTGATCAGCAGTTTCTGCGAAAACGCCAATGTTATTAATTCTTTCCAAATGTCTTATCTCTTTAGTTGCCTCAATCCCTGATTTTACCGGTAACTGAATATCCATTAATACCAAGTGGAATCCTCCTTCCTTCCATTTATCAACGGCTTCCTGTCCGTTTTTGGCAATCTTATACTGGATTTTGTACTTTCTCAAGAATGCTCCCAAGATAGCTTGGTTAATGGCATTATCTTCCACAACCAACACAGATATAGATGGCAACACTTTATCTGTTGTAGTAACCACTGGTTTCGACGAGCTGTTTCTTGCAGCATTCAACTTGGTACTGCTACTGCTGGAACTTTTGTTTCTTGTGTTATCATTAACATTTTTAACCAACTTTCCTTTCTTCTCGGCTTCCACTAATTTCTTATCACCTGAGGTACTGACGAGATCCTTTTTATCCTTGGTGCTGAGACTAGTAGCTCTGCTACGCGTTTCCGGTTCGATATCTTTAAACCGTGTTGTTGTACTGCCTCCTGAATCCACTTGAAGTCTCAGTGGAGCTGGTTTTGGCTTTTGGGAATCTGACCCTTCAAATGAAAGGGGACCTTTACCATTGCCAAGTGTTGCAGTAGTTGTGGAGCCTGGTGAATTACCAGAATCACCAGATGTTCCCATCCCTTCACTAGCTTTGACCACATCAGTCCCTGTGATTGCAGTGTTCGAACTGGCAATATCAGGATTGGAAACTGCAGTTACAGTACTGTTGCTGGTATTAGAATTACCGACACCTCCAAGGGAAAAGTTTTTAGGTAAAAGTAAGACTGCCTGTGATGCAGTAGAAGGGGATTGAGGAAAATTATAATTAACCGAATGCCTGTGAACATTGGTAGCAGAAGAACGGGCAATTGGCGATGTCGAGCGATCTTTGGATATATTCGAACCGAAGTTTGGATCAATGGACAAGGGACGAGCGTTTGATGTGTTTGATCTGAAATAGTTTGGATTCTGTTGTCCGGGCAATTGCTGATTCAGTAATAACGGTGATTGAAATTGTGGTGGTTGTGATTGCAATGACTGCTGCTGATTTATAGGGTATCTGCTCTGATTTACCAGTAGTTGTTCATGGAAGGGAGGGTACTGTGTATGTGATGGAGAAAAGTTGTAATCAGGGCTCATCTGGTTTTGAAATCCTCCGTTCAGCGACCTATGGGATACTGGTTGTTGTTGCTGAATGACGTCGTTACTCTGTTGGAAGGGGTCCACATAAGAAGGAACTTCAATTATAAAAGAATCTTTCATTGTCATACCAGTGGGGAAATACATGTCCAACAAATTCCACACATTTTGATCAGGTTCTAATGTAACCCACTGGGACGCCAATCCGGAAACCTGTCCGGAAGCTGGGCTATTTCCTAGAACGTTTCCTCCTGGTGTCAAGGGCACTCGGCTGTATTCCTGAGACTGCAGCGGCATCAGAGCCAGTTGCAGAAGTTGCAGCAGTAGTTGAGTTTGTGATGGTTGCGGTCTTAGAATTTCACGTTTCATCGTTCCGATATCCATTATCAATACCAAATCAGCAGGATCATATCTTCGTGCCAACGTAGCAGGGAACTTATTGAACACTTCCAATTTTAAATCGTCAACAATATCATTTTGGTGCACCTGTACTGTAGTAGGGGTACCACCAGGCCGTTTCACCCACACTCTTTTCAGGGTAAAAATGTTAGGCGAAAATGGACCGTTATTTTGTAAAGGATTGCTAGTGTTTACACCCCCCAAATTGATCTTGGGATGTACTTTGGGTTTATTGCCTGTCGTAGGGAGTGCACCTGCCATTGGTGGGACTGGAGCAGGATTCTGTTGCTTAGCAGAGAAAGACGGAGCCATCGGCGTTAGTTTCTTTGGTCCCGGGGCAGCAGATACCTGCAGGGCCACTGGTGCCGTCGTTCCGAACAACAGAAACGCCTGGTTATAGTTCATTGAAGAAGAAGAAACAAAAATGTAAATAGTAGGGCAAGGAATAGACGGATGGTTGTAGTGAATCGTTTGGATGAATTCAGAAGTTTCTGATACCGTAAAAAGCACTGGACGGTACCGTGAATCAAGGACAATAACAGTTGGAACACTTTAGTGGTGGATAATAAACAAATACTGGACCAGTGATAGCAGCTATTTGTGGTAGTGATAGTTATTGATAAGTTTGGCGTAAAATTTGAGATTCTTACCAAATGAAGTAGTCAATAGTCGCATACAAAAAAATGGAAGAAAAATACATTATAAAGTAACAGAAAACAAGTGATATACAGCAACAAAAGAACAGAGTATATGAAAAAATAAGTGAAAGAGTAGCAATGGAGAGAACTAACTGATTATTAGCAGAATGAGGTATACATGTAAGTATTACAAGGAATCATGGAAAGGACGAACTTATTTTCTAAGTCTGAACCTCTTCGCAGTAACAAGAAATTTCTACTTAAGAAACCCCTGGTAGTTTTTATCCTGCCTTTCGACAAACCGAAGTGATATGTTGCTCTTCATATTTTTCGAAATCTGAGGATTTATGATAGATGTCTCTCTCGTTCAAGTCAATTGTATGTACATATGTATGCTACTAAACTACGTTCTGTTACGCCATATATTTCATTAAATGGGTCACAAGATAATAGATAAGTAACGAAAACATCTGTTATAAAAATCAAAATTATGCACTCGTAACATTCGCGAAACTCACCCTATTCCATCTACTCCTTCGCAGCAATACTCTTGGTAGTGAGTTTAAGTGGCTCCTTGACATCTTCAGGAGTATCATCTTCGTCATCTTCCTCTTCATCGTCATCCCATGTGAAATCATCATCATCGTCATCCCCCGTCTCAGCAGTGACAGAAGGCTTCTCAAGCAACTCCTGTCTCTTCTTGTCGGCATTTCTGATTTTGGCTTCTTCGGTAAAATAACGGTACCAAAACACATTGTAGGCGATTTTAACAGGTACCAAGCTGTTCATCAAACGATCCAAAGTGTTAGAATACTTCTCTAACAAGGCCGCAATTTCTGAGGTTTTCAGATCAGCATCAAACTGTGTAATTGATTGCTTCTCGTCCTCATTCACTTCCGCAAGATAGAATTCTTCGTTTGTGTGCAAGTTGTACAAGTCATTATCAAGTCTTGATGATCCATAGTTCTTGTCCTTGACAAATGCAAGCTTAGTATCCTCTTTGGCTTGTTCTTTACTTGTTTCCTTGACATTTTCAACCTCCTTGCTGTTTGCAGCCACCGCATCACTTGAGGCAGTTGCAGCTGCAGAGTCTGGTTGCACGCTAACGATATTGGAAAAGTAGCTAAAGAATGAACTGGCTACTGCACCAGCAACATTTTCCACTTTCTCCAATTGCGAGTCCAATGCGTCCAATGCAGAGTTGGCAGATCTCTTGACGTCGTCCAAATTAACGGATTCAAGGGCCTCAAGTGGTTTCTTTAAGTCCACTTGCTTCACATTGGCATTGAGTGTTTCAAACTGGGCACGCACATTGTCTGGCACACTGAGATTCTTCAACTTCTCTTCAATGGCCCCAAGGGATTCCCCGGCGGCAGCTCTATTGGAAATATTGGCCTTGGCCTTCTGCAAATGATCCAAGATTTCTTGCTTGTGCTGTTCAAGATGCAACTTGCTCTGGGTCTGACTCCACCATTCTTGGAACTGACCCTCTACGGCGCTGTATGCCTTATCGATCTCGTCCTCCAACTTCTCAACTGCTTCCTCGGTCTTTCTATTGGTTTCCATGTCTTCTGGGGCAATTGTTTCATCTTGGGATCCCAGGGGCTCCTTCTTTTCGGGTTCAACAAACTCCATTGCAATTCTCAGTTAAACGTATGGTGCTTCGGAGACTTAGTGGTCTGAAATATGCTCAATGGTTCAACAAGCTCTAGAGCCCAACTAGAAGACTTTCTTTGGTGGTATAGAGCACCAATGGTAGTGGTGTGTCAGCTTTAGGATTTATTCGTTGTTACTTGACTGTATCTTTTTCCGCGACAGCAGAAATCGTGGGGTCACATTTATCACTACTTTCCTCAGTTGAGGACTACACACTGGGAACGTTACTATTCATATATAACTATATTGGAAGAGAAAGGTAGTTCATCAAGGAATTGGATACGAAAATAGTTATTTACGTTGTTAATCGATTAGAAGAATAGTATTCAATAATATTTATATTATTATTCCTATTTTTACATTCATTGATTTCATTCTACGCTTAACCAATTTCGTTGGGTGAAGATGAAAAATAACCCGAGACTATTGCAGCAATGCCTTGTTCGGTTTAAAGATGCAATCTTCAGAAATGACACCAAAACAACCACCCCGGGCATTTTCTCCTCCCCCATAGACAAATTTGAAGTATACAAGCCTAACGAAAATGGGCAATCAGCATTCTGGGCAATCACAGGTCCTGAGAAAAGCGCCTTTCTCCAGTGCGTTGGTGGAAGATATCTTTCATCTCCTCCATTGGCACGAAGTTATCCATTTATAGCCGATGGTACCAACGGCTCTCAGGAGAAAATTCAGATATTGAACTTTCGGGAACAAAGTGGATTAGATAAAACATATTTGCTGGCTCGGTATGAGACCTTTGCCTTCAAAGGGGTTCTTGAAACGTCTGATGATGTCAATTCTGTTCATAACTACGTCACAGGAGCCAATAACTACAATAATAACAATGTTGTAGTGGACCCTAAATTTGAAAACCATTTATTCACATTGCTTAACTTAAGTCATTTGTCAAATAAATGGATTAATCTGCTTAGTAATGGGCAAATGCGGAGAGCTAGAATCGCCAAGCTGTTGATTACCAGACCTGATTTATTGATTATTGATGATCCATTCCTTGGTTTGGATCCTGGTGCAACTGCGAGAGTTTCTGAATCGCTTAGATCAGTGGCTGCAGAACTTAAAATTGGTTTAGTGTTGGGGCTTAGAGTACAAGATGAAATCCCTACTTGGATAGACAAAGTTGGATTTGTTGATTCTACCGGCCTTTCGACATTGGCACCCGGAGAAAGTTTGCCTTCCCATTTAAAGACATTGACTAACGAGCATATTCATCATGTTGCCAGACATGAGCATAATAAACGGTCTAATATGGTGGAAATTAAATTGGAAGATACTTATGTAATTGGTCCTGGAGGGAAACGCCAAACTCCTCACATTGAATTCGATCAAGCATCGGTGGTCTACCGTGGTTTGCCAGTTTTGCTTGATTTTAATTGGGTTGTTGAGCCTGGAAGTAGATGGAGAATTCTTGGTGATAATGGTACTGGGAAAACCACTATTCTTCTGTTAATCACGGCAGACCATCCACAATCATGGAAGTCAGTTCTTAGTGTGAATGGTGTCCTTCGTAAAACAGGTTCAGGCGTGACCTTCTTTGATGTTAATAATAATTTGGGTTTATCTTCACCAGAATTACATGCTTTAGTTCCTTCCAATAAGACTATGTGGCAGGTTATTCTTTCGGGTCTTGTTCAAGACGTTGGTAATTCCAACTTTATGTTTTCTGCAAAAGAAGATCAACTAGATCCATTTGCGCAATCTCTACTACAACAGTTTGAAGACCGGTTGAAAGTTTCAAAGGATATTCCATTCTACCAATTGTCTATTACAGACCAGAAGTTGGCCCTCTTTCTTCGTGCCATAATCAAGAATCCCAGACTACTCATATTGGACGAAGCCTTCAGTTGCATGGACGAGGAATCCGTAATGGCCAAATGCCACCAAATTGTCGATAAACAAATGCCCTCTACCACTGTGTTGAGTATTGGTCATATCGACTGGGAAATTGTGAAACTGGACTATGTTCTCCATTTGCTAGGAGACGAGAAGAGACAGTACAAATTCTACAAGTACAAATAAGTGACAGAAATACTGGTAAAGTTTAGATCTGATTAATTAAAGGCATATCAAAACTAAACATAGATGATGTCAAGGGTAACTGTGAGACATTGTATTAAAACTCATAACTAGATACAGGTTAGCATTTACCGTATTTCTTGTATATTGTATATTGTATATATCCATTATTTGCATTAAACCCGAGGTTCACATCCGTCTTTTCGATTCGGTAGCGCCCACAAGCACGAAAGCTAGGAACAAAATATATGTAAAATAGGAGTTGGGCCACTTTCCTTTTTGGAGCATAAAATTTTGCGCCAGTAGAAACCCTTTGTTGATTCTTCAACTAAACAGCAGAATACTTGGTGGGTGGGTATAAGCACTAGGTATTAGTGGACCCTACAGCGAGTTTGCGGTATTCAGGTGGTTTTATCCTGTGTTTACTGAGTTGCGTTCTTTTTTTCTAATTGGTTGTTCATTTTAGAAGGCTCAGCTTTTAGAGGAAGTCGCGTAAAGACGATATTGATATATTTTGTTCCGGTCTTATAAATTGCTCATTGGAATCACAGATTGATACTTACGTTCGCTTGTTTGCTTGTTGGTTGATAGTTCCATTTCCTTAGGATACCACGGTCGCTATTTCTTCTTGTTGTGTTTATATTCCATGCGCATTATAAGAGTACATCGCACCAAATTTATTATTATTTCTACAACGACTATTAATATTTGCTATCCTACGATTGCGACTAATTGCAATTGATTTCCCACCATGACACTTACTACGACAATACCCAATGCCCCCATCGATGACCGGCCCGAATCATTTAAGGCTGACCACGAGTATGGAAAGCTTACACTGAATGAGTATTTGTACACTTCCAGACATCCAGTGGGTGAACCATTACCAACCCCCATAGATGATGAGCCACCCATGTCGATCTACATTGCTACCTACATCAGTTACCTCATATTGATCATATTCGGGAACATCCGAGATTTCTTTGGCAAAATGTTCCGTCCTAAGGACTACGAGTACTTGATCGAGTCGAATGGGTATGCACCATGGTACACTGCTTTCGAGAGTTTTTATGTGCGGAGATTGAAAACTCGTATTGACGACTGTTTTGCTAGACCAATCCATGGTGTACCTGGACGTTACATCAACTGCTTCAACAGAAAGGCCGTCCGTAACGGTTTTGCTTACGATGGAACTAGTAAAGAATGTCTTAACTTGTCTTCATACAACTACTTGGGATTTGCCCAATCACACGGTGTCTGCACTGATGCTGCCTTAAAATCTGTTGATGATTACGGGTCTTCCGTTTGTTCATCTAGAGCCCACAGTGGAACTACTGATTTGCACGTGGAGTGTGAACGAGTCATTGCTGATTTCGTGGGTAAGGAAGATGCCATCATCGTGTCGCAGGGCTACGGTACCAATGCTAACTTATTTTCTTCGTTGGCCGACTCCAAGACATTGGTGATTTCTGACGAGTTGAATCATGCGTCTATCCGTTTTGGTATTCGTTTATCCGGTGCTGTTGTTAAAGTCTTCAAGCATAATGACATGAAAGACTTGGAAAAGTTGCTTCGAAACCAAATTGCCCAGGGCCAACCTAAAACTCATCGTCCTTGGAAAAAGATTATCATTGCAGTTGAAGGACTTTATTCCATGGAGGGTAACTTGTGTAACTTGCCCAAGTTGGTTGAATTGAAGGAAAAGTACAAGTGTTATTTGTTTGTTGATGAAGCGCATTCAATTGGTGCGTTGGGCCCCTTGGGTAAAGGTGTGTGTGATTATTTCAGCATTGACCCTAACCGTATTGACTTACTTATGGGTACTTTCACCAAATCGTTCGGTGCAACTGGGGGTTATTTCGCTGGTGATAAGAACATTATTGACAAGCTTCGTATAAATTACATTTCTAGCAACTATACTGAAAGTGTTCCTCCTCCAGTATTGGCCCAGATTATTTCGTCGTTACGAGTGATCCGTGGTGAATTGAACCCTGGTGAAGGTAAGGAACGGTTGCAGAGAATTGCATTCAACTCTCGTTATCTTAGATTAGGTTTGAAGAAGCTTGGTTTCATTGTTTACGGTGCTGACGATTCCCCCGTGGTGCCTTTGTTGTTGTTTTTACCAGCTAAGATGGCTGCTCTTTCCCGTATGCTTTACGACATGGGCATTGCTGTTGTCATTGTGTCGTATCCTGCTACTCCTTTAATTAGTGCGCGTGCAAGATTGTGTGTCAGTGCGGCATTGACAAAGGAGGACTTGGATTACATTTTGGAGAAGATTGACGAAGTGGGCAAATTAATATACTTGAAGTTTAGCAGTGGTATTGCTGGTGGGTCAAAGATCCCTGGTCGCCCACCTAGAATGACTTTAGAGGAGGCTTTGGCTACCAACGTCGAAGACTGCAAGCAAGCCAAGTTGGGCTAAATAATAAGAAATAAAGTCAATGTGTCTATCGATGCAGTAAAGAGCACTTGGTCGCTAATAACTTTTGACGCTCGCAACCATCACATATTCTGCTCCCAATGGTATGAGCTTTTATAATACCATCTGTCGTAATATTATTAATCTAATTCTGTATTTATTCCTGAGTCTGTAGTCTTGCATAATATGTAAACTTTGGCATTTCCACCGATAGTTATATTTTTCGCGCCAGTAGTGTATAGGACATTTCTGATTAAGAGATCATATAACAATTGAGTAGCCATACAGTGTAAAGTATGCAACAGATTTCAAATATCACAGATTTCATATATCATAGATTTCATATGTCACAGATTTCAAAGTATCACTGAGTACGATTTATCGCTGATTACACTTTATTACAGTTTACACTATATTACAGTGTATTACCATCTTTTGTGTACTGTTGTTTTTCAACTTCAGGAATATTACCATTCGTTGTTTTTATGATATTGAACTGGTTTATTGCAGTTTTCTAAGATTTCTAATGCAATTATATTAGTTGACATCCCTTATATTCTATTCCTACGGCTAACATTCTACTATTAGTTGGCGTTGCTCATACTATTGAGAGTTACTTTTGAGTATACCATTGATTGTTACTGTTGATTATACCACAGTTACCTCACTCAATCAAAGAATACTGCTACCACTGAGCATTCCCATCATATTTTTCTTTTGGCCAACTCCCATATTAATCCCCAACTTATGTCACAATTGGCAGTGCCGGATCCCTTGACTCCTCCCCTACGCTTCAGTACAGTTCAGGATAACGTTTACCGAGGGGCGTATCCCCGAGATGTCAATCTAGCATTTCTCCGAACCCTCCAGCTCCGGACTATCGTTTCCTTAACTCCAGAGCCCATCTCGCCGGAAAGCGATCCAACTCTTTTTGAATTCTGCGAGTCCTACAACGTGTCATTGGTCCACTTTGAAGTGGGTCTGAGTGGGAAGGGCAAGAAAAGGGCCGTCCCCATAGGCTACCAGGATGTAGTCGATGTCTTGCATTACATTATTCATGCCAGATATGCTCCGATATATATCCACTGTGTCAATGGAGGACAAGTCACTAGTTTGGTGGTGGCATGCTTGCGGAAACTCCAGTTCTGGAGTAGTATCACCATCTTCAACGAGTTCATTGATTTCACAACTAATATTACTGTTAACGATAGAACTTTTGTCGAAGGGTTCACTGGAGAAATTCACATGGATCCAGATGATAAAGCCAAATGGCTCTGGGCAGGGTTTGGCCACAGTGTGGCTGCTAGTCATCCTAGCCTTACAATTATCGAGAACACTCCAAAGGAGACATCTCCAGAGACAGACGATGGTATGATGGTAATATAGCAAATATTCATGACAAACCTTTAGTACAATTTTGTAAAGCAAAATGCACGCTGATCTAACTCTTTGATTATTTCCCAAATAATTCTAATTTGAGTGATTGTCGTATGATATTGTTCTAATTATGCAATTCCTCCTTACTATATTCTCTGATAAAACAAGCAGTAGGCATTTTTGTTCTGGACCACACTCTCCTTGCAATTTGGAGTGACCTTAGCATCATCAAAATAACACCAGCCCTTGCCTCGTTTGTAGACATATGATGTGTAGTGTCCTGTTGTTAGGTTACCATAATGGTTGGCAACCCCGTATAACTTGTATCTGAAGGGAGGGAGTTGCTGTCTCGAAGGGAACGTTGATAAATACTGTTCCTCTTTCTCTTTGCTGATATATGCATCAGCAGAAACATCCTTCTTCACTTGGGTTCCAGCTGGTGGCCAGTACTTGGTCAAATCTAATGTCTCTCCAACAGGATATTTGACAACTGTATCTAATTTGTTGAAATATCCAGTGGCCAGCAATTTGAACCTCTTGAAGTGAATAATTAAGATTTGTGGTAATCGAGTAATTGTAAGCTTCTTGGTCGATTTCACAAACTTCTTGCACTTGGGACAGTGCCATTGGTTATTATCATCTAAAAGCTCTGTCGTTGTAAATTCTTGGAGACAGTCTTCCAACAGCACTGTGTCAGTTTTTGAAAGTTTCTGAGGTATTGGGAGGGATAGAACAGAAAACGAACTATATGTGGTTGAAGTATTCCCGCACTCTAAACATTTCAATTGTGACAAGTATTGGCCCTCAAAGTAATCCACAATAATGGAAATGTTTAGTTTCAAGTACCGTTCCCATTCAATAGTAGATGCCAATCTCACAGGGATGGTTTCTCTAATTCTTTCTTGTTCAGTGGGAAGCTCCAGAATTTGCTTTCTCTCCTCAGGAGAAGAGATCAAAACTTGGTTAAGATCCTCGTGCAATGAATCCAATAAGAATGTCAAAAATTCAATGCAATCCTGTTGGTCGAATGTAGCAAATTGTCTTCCAGGAGACAATGATCCTATAATCTTTTTAAATTCAGTTGGGGTAAAGTATTTGCCATTCTTCGCAAACATATCCCCTAGAAGGTTGACAAAACTAGTAGTAATAATACCTTTGGTACCCAATTTATTGTGGACATTGATATGTTCACGATAAGATGATTTGGAGTTTGTAATTGGCAAAGAAGTCTGAGGGGATAATTCGGTAAAAAAGAACTTTGTGAGCTGAGGAGTTGCTCCCAAACATTGCAAAATACAATTCATGTAGCAAGAATTCCCCAAATTTGTAAGACCAGTGGAATACTGAATAAGGAAGGAAGTGGAATCCAATGAAGTCGGCTCCTTTGGAGGAGAAGGTCGGGTCGCTGAAGGAGATGCACTCGAAGATGTAAAAGTTTTCTGCAATTGTTTTGAGAAGCTCGACTTCCGTTTAATCTCCGTTACAGGAGGTTGTTGTTGAACCAACTCTGGACTTCTAGAGGGCCTTGATTGATGGTCGGAAATCGCATCCAAAGTTGCAGAAGGTGGTTTGATATATGAAACTGGATTTGTATACATTCCATTTGAACCAGTGGAAGGAACTTTAGACGATGTAATTGGGGAAACTTCTATTCTGGCAGATGTCAAGTAGTCAGCAAAACTCTTAAGGTAAATAGAAGGAGGACGTGGACTACCATTAGTGGAAGACGAAGATGTCAATGATAATAACAGCGAAGAAGGAGAATTTAATCTAGGTGAAGCACCTCTTGCTAGAGATAATGGAGGAGTTGATAAAGGTAAAATTCTTTCTGTCTTAGAAATCGATTCAGGACCAAATTGTTCCAGCCAAGCATCAAAACCACCAGCTAAAATGCAAGGGAAGTTCTTTAAACGAGAACTAATGTACTTATTTCTGAAACAAATTAAATCTATCAATCTCTTGAAGGGACTGTTTGCTGGTATCCCGTCAGCGGATTCCTCCAAGAGCAGTTTCTTCAATAACGAAAACTTGTCAGTATTGCCCATTCCTTTGAGGCCATAGTCCTGGTTATAAACGACAACTAAGTCGTATTTCTGTCTTTCTTGGAATCTGGCATATTGGTCGGGCAGAATATGCATTTGTAGTCTTTCTTCAAGGTCAGCATCCATAACGTTACTGGCACCCTTTAATTCGTATAGCGAAGTAACATCGGCTGGGTGAACATTAACAATGTTGGGGAAATTTATGTGTGCCACTTCAAATTCTTTGGTTATTCTGAAATCAATCAAAAGAACATTGTTAGGGTCTTTCTTCATGATCAGAGCTAAGGTAGTTGCAGAAATCACATCCGGATACTTTTGAATGTGACTACTATGGGCGTTACTAGGATGCTTACTTATCGTACTATTCCCATTAGGCTTTGCCAAAGTACCATTTGAAATACCCTTTAGACTGCGGAAACGAGCAGTTAATGCATCTTCCTCCTCTTCCTCTTCATTTTCACCGTTTTTTACAATTGATGAAGGATAGTTGTTGCGAATCTGTTCCATATCCTCGGAGATCTCCTTGAATGCCTCCTTATTTGAGAGCAATGAAGAGTTGATGTATTTCTTCAAATCGAGTGCCTGTGACCCATGGCCTGTGTCTTGGAACAGTTGACGTAATCTGAAGGCAACAACGTAGCAAACGTAAGCCATTTCATAGTCACAGTATTTAAGTCTCTTGTGCTTCTCTCTTTCGTATCGGAAGATCTCCAATAGTCCGGCTTCGAAGCCTGCAAAACGAGCAAGCAGCAGTTCCGCCACTGATTGGAGGTCTGACGCTAGTGAAGCTGCCAACCCGTCTAGCTCGTCTTTGGGTCTTATACTCATCGTGCAAACAAATCTATCCACACTAATGTAATCTATATCCACTTTAATTAGCTCTATAACCACTTTACAGACAAAAGATGAGATGAGTAATCGAGATCATATTAAGAAGCCATATTATACTTTTGAACCCCACGTAATTGTAACCTGTGGTGTACCTGCACAAATGTGACGTGCAAATGACAGTTATCTAACTCGCCTCTACTCCCTCTCCTCTATTGTGTATAGCACATATATAGTTTCCCAATGAATGATGATTCTTTCAAAAATCTACTTCTTCTTCTACACCTCTAAACTACTCTTCTAAACTACTCCTCTCCTCTACTTCCACTACACTACTTCCACTACACTCATTCCATAGTATCATAATATTCATAACAATATGTGATTACAACTTCACTTTTCTTTGGCGCGACAAGAACAAATTAAAGCACCTTAATAGGAACTGTGTCTCACAATACAGAAGCTCTGAACTTGTACAACCCTGCCAAGTATCCCAGCTCAAACTCAGTAGGCCGATAAGGAATGCCCTTTTCAGTCAGATTTTCACGAAGACGTTCCTCCTTAACAGCTTCAACTCTACCAATTAGAGAATTCTCAAAACGGAGGAATGCATCACTATCCTGCCAAGCTTTGGTAAAGCCATCTGTGAATCTGTCCCAATTATACTTCTCCTTGATAGATTCCTTCTGTTCATTAACAGCATCCTCTTTTGCCTTTTCGTAGGTTTCGTGGGAAGGGACTACCACATCACGTCCGGGTAATGGACTCTTGATAGCACCTTTATTAGTCATGGTCTTAATGTCCCATTCACCTCCATTGCCGGACTCAAACTTAAGAGTCCAGAAGTAGGTACCATATGTTGCCCGTTCCCAGAAGTATTGTAACTGTTTGTTACCGTATTCAATCACAAGCTCGTCTCTCTTAGCTTTGGCATTATCCTTTTCCCAGGAACTCTCGTCCAAGACGCACGACCATTCCCCTACCATGAAGTCGACTCCATGACCATTCTTAGAGATGTTGGTCAAGACATCCGTGGATAATTCGTCGATAATCTGATGGGGACCCTTTTTCTTATCAGCATCGGAAAAGCATCTGTAGACATGGTGGTCAATTACCACACCCAAAATATTATCGTGCGACTGGAGATGCTGTACCCACTCAGCCCATTGGTTGGGCCACCACCCGTCAGAAATGATAATGGGCACATTAGGATCCACTTCCCGGATCAGATTGATAGCTGCAGCATAATAAGTCTTCTGGTGCTTAGGATCATCGGCGAATTCTGCCTCATTAACAATTTGAATACCGCAGATATTCTCAAAATCCAACAAGTCCTTGGCTGCGAATTTCAAGGCTTCGCATGCCAAAAGTTGCAATTCAGAAGAGTGCCAGAATTCGGCCTTCCCGCTACCAGAATGTTCTCCACTGTGGTCTGAGCCATTGGCACCACCAGGTAATCCATGTAAGTCCAACAAGACCGAGATTCCGTATTCTCCAGCCTTCTGAACAAAGCTCTTCTTAAAGATTTCCCAGGCGTTGACGTATACTTTATTCGCGTAGGGCTCAAACCGGGTATGTTTGGTGAACTTTCCAGCTCCGATTTCCCAGTACCCAATGGGGATCCGAACTGAGTTGATTCCATTATCAACTAACCACTGCCACTCTTCGTCAGAGACAAAGTTGGTCCAGTGCATCTCGAAACGCTTCCGAGCCTCTTCTGTACCATGCTGGTCTACCAAGGCTTTCACGGCCTCCAACTCACAATCGGTCCCCTCAGGGAATATACTATGGAACAACCATTTTTCCAACACGAAGCAGCCTCCAAGGTTGACACCGTAGTTCTGACGGTTACGGAAGATATCCTCACGAGTGGGTTTACCAGGGGTCAATGGAGCACTGCTGTTCTCAATGGAACCTGCCTTGGTCTTGAGCTTTAATTTGTCAAACATTGTAATGTGAATATGTAGTATGATTCAATATTAGTCAATTGGGTTGGCAATTGATGTGATAAGGATATTGATGGAATTATGGGGAGTTATGGAAGGAATGTATAAGTAATGTAATTGATCTATTGGTGTGTATTTTATGGTAGCTCTGGGGCTTGTTCTAGAATTAAAAGTTAGGTGACGTAGTCTTTGTTGTTTCTGAAAACTACTATTTGTAGTATGATGGGGTTAGTAAAAAAAAGTTGCATAATCTGGGGAACATGTTGCTATGACGACCTTTATTTAAACCCCAGGAGTCGGCTGGACAATGCTAGGTTGTGTGGTGGTTATTCGTCAAAAGTTTAGTATCTGGTAGCAGCGAAGAGGTAGACTGCACCATGACCTTTTAAAACAGGCGATTGGTTGTGTGGGGTGATAAGCAGGTGCATCAAACAACATTCGATCACGCCTAAAGCTTAGCCACATGGCCTCAATATATTGTAAGTTTGCTATTTGGCTAGCAGTGTTTTTTTTTCTGTTATACTATTGGCCCCCTATTTTTTGGGCAGCCATAATACTCATTCTTGTGTTTTCAATAAAGCTATTCTTGTGTCTTCAATAAAGATTTCCAATCCTCTTAGCTTACAATTGTTGCTTTTGAGCGAAGACCAATAAGTCTACAATAAGTCGTACTGTAACCTTTACTCCGTCGGAGTAACTACGTGCTCCCTTTTCTGCCATGACTTCCAATCTTAATGACGACAATTATTCTAGCAAGTAAGGCGAAGGCGATCTATCTATCTTCTGTATGACTGATTAATTGACCATATGTGACTGGTGATCCGATATTTGTTAATATGAGCAAGTTGGCATGCCGTACCACAACACCATCAGCACATTAGAAGTGGTCTTTCTTCAAATGGTAATGTTTATGGAAGGCCAACTATTAAAAAGTTCAAGTTTCCTGATTTAGGTTATAGTCTGAGCGATTAATTTGTAAAATATTGGTGTAATTGGTGACTTATTCGGAAAGTTAATTTCAAATGATAATGTTTACGTTGATTAAAGTGTTTGTAGAGCACGTTCAACATAATCAAATGTGGTTATAATGATGATTGAATTGACTGTATGCTGCTGTGTTGATCACTCTTATGTAATCACAGTCACAATGATATACATGCGAGTATTCTGTAATAATTAAACTCTAATAATTGTACTCTAATAAATAGCTGTAACAATTATACTCTAATAATTAGCTGTAATAATTATACTGTACTAATTATATTGTGATAATAATGTGATTATAGTTATACAATAATAATAATGTCAGGTGTTTAATTCTGTACTTTTTTCATAGTACTGTATTCTCACTGTACTTCAATCTTACTTCAATAACAGTTTTCCATGCACCTTAATTGACTGGACTACTGAACTACAACCTAATACATTAATTCCCTAAATTCATCTCTACATCTATTTCTCTATCTATAGTGGAGTATTGATGTGATTAGTACTTAATTCTGTAGTTTACGTATGCTTCTAGTTTACTTTATCCTTTTTAGTGGCGAAAAACAGTTCAAATTGAATATACGAGCTCTATTCTTTAACACTCCAGTTTCATCTAATTGCTCAATGACGGATGGACAAGCTTCCTGGAGACTTCAGACGCTTGTTTCGTTTGTTCTACGTACTTAACACCAGACTAACGTTTCTCCTGACCCATAGCTCTACTACTATACCCTCGTATGAAGTGATCCAAAAGTTCTACACGCCCCAAGACAAGTTGCAGATTGTGGATTTGGCGGTTATTGCAGCCTTATTACCCGAGGGAGACGTCTTCTATGACTACGTTGATGAGAACCAGCTCCATCTACTGTTTGTGGAAAAGGTTGAATTTGACTGGAAGAAAGGATATACCCAGAAAAAGGAATCTGAGTTCAGCAAAGACTTGAGGAACGATGAGTTCGATGAGTTCGATGATTTTGATAATAATGATAATAATGATAATAATGATCATGAGCATAATGTAAGCAGAGGAAATCAGGTATTGATCTTTGACTTTAGGGATGCCAGAATTAACAGCATCGGAAGCACCATGTATAAACGACGTAAGGTGGAAAACTCACTCGACAGAAATGACCAATTCTTTCTTCTGCTGAAGGAGCTCCAGCTTCAGAACCTTACCACCAAACAGATACAAGGGA
Source organism: Lizanozyma gosingica (assembly GCA_030463055.1). Lineage (NCBI taxonomy): Eukaryota > Fungi > Ascomycota > Pichiomycetes > Serinales > Debaryomycetaceae > Lizanozyma > Lizanozyma gosingica. Next base: position 132,532 of record JAKVQZ010000014.1, on the reverse strand, counting down.
TAATTACCTCTCGAAACGATAAGTTTCTTCGAGCCATCCGAAAATGGTTGGCGCCATTCTCAGAAAAGGAAATTGCAGAAGATGTTCCCATGAAACGGTTGATTCAATCTGTCAGACTGCCAAAGGCACAGGTATACGTTGACCCTGTTGAAAGTTTACTTCAAGCACCTTCGAGGGCTACTAAGAACTCGGATTCTTCAAGTGATGGCCCTACAATCGAATCGATGATTTCATCTTTGACAAAGAAACCATTCTACAAGAGCCAAATAGTTTCAACAAAAATACTCAACAAAATGAGATCTGCTAAGACAGAGCCAATAAATTTGGAGTTCATACATCCTGATATCCAATATGGCCTTCAAGCGTTGAAGAATATCAGTTTGGAAAATGGTTTATATTCCCATCAGAAACAAGCAATTGATGCTTTGATCAGTGAAACATTGAAGCATGTTATTGTCACCACATCAACAAGTTCTGGTAAATCTCTTATTTATCAAATCCCGGTCTTGAATGATATTCTCTGGGACATAGAAACTGGTATGTCAGGCAGACATTCTACTGCACTATTCATTTTCCCTACCAAAGCGCTTGCTCAAGATCAAAAGAGACATCTCCAAGATTTGATTGATAAATTGCCTTTGAACAATAAAAGAAAAATCATCATAGATACTTATGATGGAGATACTCCAAGTTCATTAAGAAGAGGTATCAGATCCCACGCCGATATTCTTTTCACAAATCCTGACTCAATTCATGCTTCTATCTTAGCTCATCACGATGCTTTAGACGATAGATCAACTTGGGACTATTTCTTAAGGAGTTTGAAGTATATCATCATGGATGAATTACACGTATATAAGGGTACTTTTGGCGTTCACGTGAGCCTTGTTATGTCTCGCTTAAGACGAATATGTGATTCGCTTGGAAACTACAATATCCAATCCATTTCATGTTCCGCAACTATTAATGAACCTGTGTCCCATTTCAAAGCTGTCTGTGGAATTCCTCAAAATGAAACAGTTGTGCATGTTTTTGAAGATGGAAGTCCATGCGCTGAACGTCGACTAGTGATGTGGAGACCACCCCCATTAATGAACAAAGCAGGTAAGACTTTACCCAGTTCAAGTGAGAAGAATTCCCCGTATATCCCCAGGGAAAACGTAACCATAGAACTGGCTAAAATATTACTCCAATTGTTGACCAATATTCCCAACATAAAGGTGATTGTATTTTGTACTATCCGTAAAATTTGTGAACTTCTTATAAAGGAAGTTAAAGCACTATTGAAGGAACAAAAGGAATTTGGTCCAGTTCATGTTGACATAAATGATATAATGGCATACCGTGGTGGATATAGCAAACATGATAGAAGAGCCATCGAAAAGAAAATGTTCAATGGCGAATTGCGTGCCATTGTTGCCACTAATGCATTGGAATTGGGAATCGATTTGGCAGATTTGGATGTTGTAATAACCTCCCAGTTTCCTATGCTGAAACTGAATTTGCATCAGCAATTTGGAAGAGCTGGTAGAGCTAAAGATTCGAATGGAAGTTTAGCTATTTTTGTTGGTGGTGCAAATGCAATCGACCAACACTATTTGTCAAATCCGGATGAATTAACAGATAAATCAACTTATGAGGATTTATGTGTCACTTCTCTCATCAATGCGGGATCTACTGATGCTGTGATGGAATTGCATTTGCAATGTGCTGCGTATGAGAAGCCATTGAACATCTTAGAGGACATGAAATATTTCGTCCGAGAAAAGAATCCTACGAAAGAAAATAAATACACTGAGCTTGTATTGAAATCATTGATGAAGGATGATAATGGAAAATATAGGACTTCGCCTAAATTTCTTCCCAATCCACACACCAGAGTTACCATTAGGGCCATTGAAGAGGAAGCATTTGCTGTGGTGGACATCACTAATAATCGAAACATAGTTATAGAGGAAGTTGAAGCGTCCAGATCTAGTTTTTCAATCTATAAGGGAGCTATTTTTCTTCATCAAGGCTTACCCTATCTTGTTGAAGAATTTAATCACGATCATAAATACGCTAAAGTTAAACGTGTCGATGTTGATTGGATCACCCAACAAAGAGATTTTTCTGATCTAGATCCCCAAGAAATACAAGCAATAAAACCTTTGCATCCAATAGAACTTCCGATTCCAAGTGACATACCAGTATATTTTGGCATCATACGATGTACCATTATTGTATTTGGCTTTTTCAAAGTAAGCAGACGGGGTGAGATCTTAGAAGCCGTGGAAGTAAATAATCCCCCCATAATAGTTGATTCCAAGGGGTTTTGGTTAGATATTCCTTCTTCAGCCCTTGATGTCATTGCGGATAAGGGGTTATCAGCAGCTGGTGGCATTCATGCTGCACAACATGCTCTCATGAATATGTTACCCATATTTGTTAGTGGTGGTGCCACCACCAACCCCAATGTTAAATTCTCTTCCAACGTTGGGGAAGCAGAATTAATTACTGAATGCAAGGCACCGGAAAAGGAATTTGCGAAGAGGCAATCCAAGCGCATACGACCAGCAAGGTTGATATTCTATGATGCCAAAGGCGGAGCCGATGGTTCTGGAATGTCAGCCAATGTCTTTAAGCAGATTGATCATATTCTATATGCAACTTATAAGAGAGTTGTAGGTTGTGTTTGTGTTTGGGGGTGTCCTTTGTGTGTGTGTGCCAGTTTCTGTAAAGAGAGCATGTCAGTGATGTCGAAGCCAGCAGCAATAATTATATTGGCAGCTTTCATTGGGTTGGATATTCCGCTGATTGCAGATGAATTACCTGACGGTCCAGAGGAGAATATGCCATTAATTGAGGTTGAAACGGTTCGTCAAGTTTCAGCACCGGTTAGATTCTCTAAAGACGTTGAAATTGTACAAGCAAGTATGGCACGCATTAGATTTCATCCTTCCACTGAAAGTGACATTAAATTGGAGGATATGGTTGAAGACGAATCTTCAGAAGATGATTTGGTATCTTCAGAAGGTACTGCTTTGAAGAGTGAGTTAACAGATAATGGTTCTGGTGACAAGATTACCACTGTTAAGGAAGAACCATTGGATGCAATGTCATGATATTTGGCTATATATGTCAATTATAAAAAAAGAAATGGTGGAATAATATCTTCCTGCAACAAAATTAGAATTTCTTGTTGGCATTGTTCCTGGTCAATATAGAAGCCTTTCTAGTAAGTCGTCTAGCCAAACTATCTTTCTTTACTTCACCGCTACTAAATGAGTCAAATGATGTCGTTCTTGGAAGAGTTGGAACTTCTCCAGTGGAATTTGTTCTCCTCGCTTCCAAACTAGGCACTGCTAATCTGAGTCTGTCTGCTTTTGGTGGAATTGGTGGAGGACTTGAGCGAGAAACATGATCACCGGGATCTAGCTGCAGCTGTTGTTGTCCGGTTGGTCTTTTTTCGAGAGCTGGACTGGGAGTTAATGATTTTCTTTTGGCCAAACGGAAGACAAATTGGACTGGTTTCAAGTATATGGAAGCCAACGTTCCTATGCTCAATTCCAATTCTTCCAAGATATTGGGGTCTATGTTTTCTGTAGACGAGTTAATCTGTGGATTTTCTTGTAACACGATGTTCTTCGTCATTTCCTGGAAGCCTGTGCTTGGACCGGCACTTGCTTCGTTCGATGAGACCAATCGCCAATACATGAAGGCTCTATCTCTTAGATCTGGGTTGCCGGATTCTTCCGTTGCCCATCGTAACACTTGTATCATTACCTTTTCACCTTGAGATGGGATTAAGAGGTAATATTTGACAACTGCTGTGACAAGAGCATGTTGAACTTCAACTGGTTCTTCCAAGAACGATTTTGCGTAGTGGTTGAATATAACATCGACATTGTCTATTATGGAACAGTATTGGCCTATGATCCACACCATGGCAATTTTGGCGTCACTTTCATCGATCAAATCATAATATTGCAATAGTTCCTGGACAGCGAAATCGAACTTGCCTGGGTATCTTCGAATGACATTTTTGAGTACTACGGCAGATTCTTGAACAATGTAGTCTACTCCATTTGTAATGAGAGAGCACATGACTTTTATACATTGGTCTGCGGCACCTTCAAGCTTAACAGCCAAGTTTCCAAAGGCTCTGATGGCTTTTCGAGCCATTTGAATGTCAATGTCCAATGCATATTCCTCCAATTCCCGTAAAACCACCGAAACATTTCGTTCGTTGGCCAACAAATATATGATCTCCAACTTTGTATCCTTGACATAGACAGGGTCGTCATAGTTGCAGAACAACAGCTCGACATCTAACGTTATCAAATTGCGCTTTCCAAGAAGTAATAAGATTGCATTTCTGAGAACCAAAAACTGGATTTCTGGTGGATTCGAAAGTAATGCCACCAACGAATTTCCCAACTTCCGGCTCCAGCCAGGAACTGCTTCCTGGATATTGCCGACATAATTGCTGAAATACACTATGACTTTCAAGGCGTTGAGGACGACAGATGAGTTTTCATGTTGAAGGGAGGGAATCGTGGCTTCGATCAATTCTAGTGCATCTCTGGTTGTCTGAGGCACAAACAGCATCAAGGAGTTCAATATGTACACCTGGCACCATTCGTTTGATTTAGGCAAGAGCTCAAGTAACTTGAATGCATGTTCAATATCGACTTGCAAGGCCAAGGAATTGTTCTGTTCGGTAATGTAGCCCAACGAAGCCAACGCTGTAGCTACAACAAAGTTATTGTCATCGTGAAGAAGGTTATTCAATTGTCCAATCAAATTGTCGCTGCTTGTACGTTTCGGATCAAACTGGTATACTCTAGCGACGGCAAAAGCTGCCGCTCTTCTGATCTGTGCGTCCAGACTATTTAGAAGCCGAGGAATTGCATTTATGGCAACGTCAACATATTCGGCATTGGATACTCCGGAAACCGTCCGGAGCGTGGCCGCCACTAGAGCCAGACTCAGCTTGTCACTCTCAAGGAACTGGTACAAGTATGGTACCGCTGTTCTGGCCTGTTTAGGGTCTAGGGTCGCGTAGGCACCCAAGTACTGGAGACATCGTTTGCGCACTTCGAAGTTGTCCATGGAGAGAAGGCCGATGATGTCGGGCATGAGTCGGATCATTTCATAGTTATTGAGCACGATGTTTGCCACGATTTTCTTCATTACTATGGCGACCTTGGCATTTGTTTTAGACTTTTTAAATGCCTGTTCAAGTTCGACTTGGAGCTCGGATGCTTTGGTCTTGTGGAAGTACTGGGCGTCGTTCATGATGTGAGATGAGGAGGAGTTCCGATGTGTATCCGTGTACCCGAACGCAACCGTGTGTGTAGTGGAATGGAAATAGTGATTTTGTAGTGAAAAAGTCTGATGTTAACAAGTTGTTTAGGAAGGTTTGGTTTACTCGACTGCAAGTTTATTACGGCTTAGGTTATCAGATCAAGTTGGCTGTGTGTGCAGGATTTTGTGTGGAATAAGTGAAGTACATATTTTAAGTTCAATCGTACATTTGACAGGGTATAGATGAAGCAACGATTCGGGACCTGGGAGCTAACATGGGTTACTTTAAGATAATAAGGGACTGCCATAGCAAGTACGGTCGTATAATGTTAGTGGCATAAGCCTGATATATAGCTTATGTAATTTATATTACTTACCTCTACGTCCTCCACACACATCAACGCAGTAGTGCGAAAAGTACGTCCATTAAACACTCGGTTATAAAGTGTTGAGATCATGATACCTTATGTTGTAGCATAAAGATCCTATTTTTCATATACTCATAATGTGTGCATCTCCACTGTGATAAGTCCATTCTTTTCCAGTAATTCACCATTTTCCGTTCACTATTTTTCCGGTAGCAGGTAATAAGTTTTTTCTACATCATTCACACTTTGATGTACCCCGAGGCATAGGAAACACTGCTTTCGGATTGTCTAGTTACTGCATTGCTCTGCGAATATCCGATCCACTCAAAACTCACCTTGTGGCCCAGAAGTTCAAGCATCCGGAGAATAACCCCAATGGGCAGCTGTCCACATATAGTATTCCCCGTAACCTTGATGTAATGCTTCCATGCTGTATACGAGCCTGCCAGGGCCACATCCATGGCGGCTCTGTCTAATAACTCTATAGATTTGTGAATGGGTATATGCAACGAGTGGCTCTCGCTACGGAACCCGTCCAACGTCTTCAAGTCAGACAGCGAGATCTGTGTCGCCGACTTGGGTTCCCTAGGCAAGTACTCCGTGTATCCGAAACGCGACCCCCAATGGCAAAAGTCAGAGCTAACAATAAAATGGTTTTCCTCGTGTTCCAAATAAGGCGCCAACGCTGCAGCCACTTCGGCATTGAGTCGGTCGTCCATACCGCTGATTAGGATCGGCACTATCAGTGGCAACCCCTGGGGTAAATCCCGGCCCTTGTAGTAAATGAACGGAGCGTGCATTTCAAACAGATGTTCATCATCGTCTACCAGTTCATTCATATATTTGAAGATGTGTTTTCCCAGTGCAGAAGTGTGTTTCACGAGCTTCTCCACAGTATCCGTGTCCACAGGCAACACACCCATCGGCGTCTCGTACCCATCGTAGCTGGAAAGTAACACTTTGCTATTGAAGTAAACATGATGCGATGGTCCTAACATGAAAATCCGCTTCACTTTAGAAGTATCCCACACGGCAAACGTCTCTGCTAGTCTTTCCCCTGAATACGTATAACCCGCATGAGGACCAATTAGAATACGACTGTGGCCAATGGCGTCAATGTGCGCGTCCTTGGCTCGGTCAAATAGCGACTTCAACTGACTCAGAAGCTTGTTGCTGCTGGCAGTGTACCATGTTCCAGCATGGGTAGCTGGCCGTATCGACATAGTTATTAGGCGGCGTAGGCTGGAATATTGGGATTATGTAAAGTAAGGAAATGTATTTATGTATAAATATACATATATATGCGTTCTTATGCTATGGAGCGTTGGTATTTAGTTGTTATCTACTTGTATTCGCCACTGGGTTAAGGTGTTCTAGGAGAAGAGAAGTCAGATCAATCTACTCCTTAACAGGCAACTTTTGGGTGCCTTTGTATCCTCGCACACATCTACTTTTAAGCCGCAATTATCCGCAAATTGTTCCCTACTGTAAACTGTAAATGGCAATTGATATCATTACAATTACATAATCATAAAGGGAAAGTATAGTATACCACACTCAAATATGAGGGGACTCACTTCTTCACCACTTCGGTCGTATACACATGCTGGTGGATAAGGTTGTCATCAACATAATACGATGAAGTAGAGGTGTATGACCCACGCAAAAGGAACCCACTGGGTGCCGTTTCTTCAGGGAAACGAAACTCATGAACCTCGTTTTCATCGTCACCGAAGTCTCCAATAGTTGAACTCGGTAGTTCTCACTGTTAATCCACCCTTGGCATTGCCCTTCTTGTTGCGCAAGCCCTTGACCGGTCCTCCCTTCAACTTGAAGAAAATTGTTGTCTGAACAACAACTCCCTCGGGGACTTTGATGTGGTTCACTATGGGATCATCATGAAGCGTCTTGCCATCAGCGGTAACAAGGATGCGCACAAATTCCAACTCTGGCTTAGTCATCTTGTGCGTGTAGATACGAAGGTGGGTTAGGAAATCCGGGGAAAATATTCAAAAAAACCGTTTCCAGCAATATAATGGATGCTTGGTCCAAAGTCTCACCGGAACAAAACGTAAAGCGTATGCTACGTCGACTGCAATAAAACACTAATCATGTGTCCTTCAAGTCAAGCTTTATATGCATTTGTTCCAAGACGGACACCTATCAAACGCGGAGTCATAATACCATCCTTTACTTTGATCCTCGGTGTCTTCTGAAATTTTTCATGTAACTCACGACAACTTGATATGCTCTCTCAAAACAAATTCAATTCTTTGTATCACAATGTAAACACAAATACGGTAGTCGGAGAAATGACGCCAGCTGGAGATTGTTATCGAGCCAACTCTAGAAAAGGTACAACCCCGCAGCTCCAACTTTTTCCAAAGCCTTGAAGATAGAAAGTAACTGAAGTCCAATCCATTCCTTCACCAGCCTGAAATAACCCACATTTATTGCGCTATAACAAGGTTTATGCAAAACTTCTCTAAGTAATATCATATCCATAAGTACGCTTTTGGGGTATGTAACATTTTCATGTGATGTAAAGTGTTTTTGAACCCCCCCCCCCCTCCTCAACCTTTCTTCAGTTTCTTGCTTGAGAAACACCCACTCTATGGGGAGAGTGGGGTTCCTCAATAAATTCGATTTCATGACCCCTGATCCCCTTGATGCCATGGCCAATTTCATTACCTCCACTCTTGTGTGAGGGATGATTGGCTTCATTCTTCGAGAATCTGTTTCTTCTTTCATGTTTAAAATTATCAACTTCCCCCTGTAGAATATCTAGGTAATAATTCTTATCCCCATTCTCGCTCTCAAAGCTAAAGTCAAACGTTTGGGGATGTACAGGTTCATTATCCGGCGACCGAACGTGAACCAAAAAGCTATTTTCCAAAGCTTGTTCGACTGAGGGTCTGGTTTGTGGATCCCATTGGAGTAAGCTGTCAAGCATCTCAATGGCATCTCCAGCGGCATAAGGATAAAGCTTTTTGAGTGAAACTCCTGGATACTGTAGTCGAGGAGCAACAGTGTCCATCAAGCCTTCGGAAATGTTTCTCTTGGTATAGCTTGTGGTTTGTTCGCTGCTACAGCCAGGGGTGCCGCCCGCTGCCCGCGACAACCGATCTTCTGCAATATTAGCCGCAGCACCAGGAGAGTACAATCGCCAATTATGTTTTCGGATAACATCTAGTTGGGGGTTACCTAACACTTTTGAGATCTCGGTTATCTGATGGAGTTGATTGCTACCCATAAACATAGGTTTGCGACCATATAACTCTCCCAAAATACATCCAACAGCCCATAGATCTACGGCCTTGGTGTATTCACTTTTACTTAAAATGAGCTCAGGAGCTCGATACCATCTGGTAGCCACGTAGTTAGTAATGGGAGGCGAGTTATACTTGATGAACTTGTGGTTTATACCTCTTGCCAACCCAAAGTCGCAGATCTTTAATTGGCCCTGACTAGTAACAAGTATGTTCCCTGGCTTTAAGTCTCTATGGATGACATCAGCAGAATGTATGTATTTCAAACCGCAAAGTATCTGGTAGACGAAGCACAGTATGTGGAACGCGCTGAACTGAATGCCTGAAAAAATAACATGGGTCAAGTCGTTCTCCACTAACCCTTGATAGCAGTACAACCCGTCATATGGTTTCTCGTATACAAGGTCGATATCAATCAAGTTAATAATCTTTGTGCTAAAGTTTAGTTACCACCCTTCTCAAATATTTATATCAATTTAGTAGATACATACATTTCGATGACCTCTAAAGTGGACCATAAGCTTCAATTCCCGGACCGCTCTCTTCAATAGAATATCCTTCTCAAATATATTCGATACTTTCTTGATGGCTATTTTGGTAGGATTTTCCAGATTGGTACTCTTACACTCAATAGCAGAACACACTGTTCCATAAGACCCTTTACCCAAAACTTCATCTACTTTGTATCTGGCGTCAATACAGAACCTAGCGTTTTTGACATCGTAGTACGCTCTCAGCACGTCTACTGTCCCTCTACTTAACTGGCTATCCCCTCTCTCCTGGTGGTGACTATATATACTAGTAAATGATTTCATTACCTTAAAGAAGAAGACAGAGGAATAAGAGAAACTAAACTAGCAATAATTTATGGATGCAAAAAAATGTTCTATATTGTACATTTATGAGCCCTTATTCCTAATGGAATGAAAAACCTCACGTACTGCCTGTTTCAGCAGTCTACGTTTTTTCGAGATCTTGTTGCTAGATCGCTTTAAATTACTTCCTGTATAGGAAGTTTACTACTTATTATATAAGCTCTACTTAAATCTTACGTAAGCAGTATGTAAAAAAAAACTGAAAAATCTTCTCAAGATGATTTATTGCAATAAGAGTCCAAGGCATTGTGAGTCCGCAGACATTGATAGTCCTTGAGTGTAGTACTAGAGAGTTACCATTCCCTAGTCATTGAATCCTGGCCAGCGTACCTGAGTCAGATCGCAGTTTGGACACACAATAAAAAGAACACACCAAGATGAGTTCGTCGAACTTCAGATACTATGAAAACAAGTACCCCGAGGTGGATGAGGTGGTTATGGTCAATGTGCAAGAAATTGCCGAAATGGGGGCCTACGTGAAGTTGTTGGAATACGATAACATCGAGGGGATGGTATTGTTATCGGAATTATCCAGAAGGCGTATTCGTTCTATCCAAAAGTTGATTCGTGTTGGGAAAAACGAAGTTGCAGTTGTGTTAAGAGTTGACAAGGAAAAGGGGTACATTGATTTGTCCAAGAGAAGAGTCAGTGCAGAAGATATTGTCAAGTGTGACGAAAGGTATAACAAGTCAAAGGCTGTCCACTCCATCTTGAGACACTGTGCCGAAAAGTTTAATGTTTCTTTGGAAGAGTTGTATAAGACCATTGGATGGCCCTTATCTAAGAAGTACGGACATTCCTACGATGCATTCAAGTTGTCCATCACTGATCCTTCTATATTCGACGACATTACCCCTCCTTCCGAGGATGTTTTGGAAGAGTTGAAGTTGTACATTAGTAGAAGATTGACCCCTCAGGCCATCAAGATAAGAGCTGACGTTGAAGTGTCATGCTTCTCCTACGAGGGTATTGATGCCATCAAAAGAGCATTGAGAACAGCCGAAGAAGAATCCACTGAGCAAATCCAAGTTAAGGCTAAGTTGGTGGCTGCTCCTCTATACGTGTTGTCCGCTCAATCCTTAGACAAGAAGCAAGGTATTGCCTTGTTGGAAAAGGCCATAGAGAAGATCACTGAGTCCATTGAAAAGGATGGCGGTAACTGTAAGATTACCATGGCTCCTAAGGCTGTCACGGCCACTGAAGATGCTGAATTGCAGGCTTTGTTGGAAAGAAAGGAGGCTGAAGAAAAGGACTCTTCTGATGAAGAAGATGACGAGTAAATCACTTTGGATGTCCTACAAAATCCCAGAGAGATTGCATTCTGTACGTAGTTTTTTAGCCTTCTTCAAACCCTTAGTATTTGTGTATTAGATTAGCTGTAATGCTTAATATATGATTTCTTTCCCATTGGCCCCCTGTCCCAAAACTCAAATCAGTGAGTGGCAAGTATCTTCAATAGGGTGCTGACTTGGAGATTGTCAACTTCTTACTGTTTGCACGCTCAATAAGGTATCCAGGCAACTTATCCACAAGCTGACTATGAACTCTCAAGTCGACCAAGGAATCAGGTAGTAGTACATGATCAAGAGATAATAAATCTTGATTCCCACTTAAATCAAGCATTTTTAAGTGGGGCCCAAATTTATTATTCCGGAAAACCTTCAACTCGTTGTATCTTAGATTTAGCGTTTCTAAGCCATATGGAAATTCAATAGATTCCACGCTTTTTATGGAATGGTACCCCAATCTCAAATGCTTTAGATTGGCTGGGAAAACAATATCCTTCAATGTAGTTAAATGTTTATCATGCTCATCAAAGTCAGGATCCATTTCTAAATCCAATAACTCCAATCCTCGAGGAAATAGAACGTTCTTTAAAGTGGTGATCATGTTGTTACCTAAATACAATTCCTTCAAAGTTGGTGGAAATTGTACTTTATTCAAAGTCTTGATATTATTATTATTCAACCAAAGCTTTTCGATTGACTCTGGCAATTTCAAGGGGTTAATACTATTAACACCATTGTCACCCAAATTAACCTCTTTCAAATAAGGTGGAAGTTTTAATCCCCTTGTCGTAGTCATGGATTCCTGCAAATTTAATGCGATAAGAGAATCTGGGAATTTAACCCCCGTCATTGATTCGTTTGGAACACAAGAAATGTCCAAATATTCCAAAGAGTTTGGAAACTTAATTCCCTTAATGGAATCAATGGGGTTCATTGACAACGACAATTGCTTTAGATTTTTAGGGAACTCAATTCCGCGTAAATTGTCTATTCTATTATTGGACAAGTCTAACTTTTCTAGTCGATGTGGGAACTCGACATGATTTAAAAAGTATAATTTGTTTTCGACCAATTCCAACCTTTCCAAAGTAGATGGAAACGAAATATTATCAATGCTGGAAATCGATCCGTTAGATGCAATAAGCACCTTCAATTTAGGTGGCATCTTAAAGCCTGTCAAAGTCTCTAATGCATAACCACCACCTACATTCATCAATTCAATAGTTTCAGGAAACTTCACACCAGGAAAGAATCTGATACAATTGTCACTGTAATCGAAAAAGCGTAAGTTTTTCCATGAGTCAACATCAGCTTGGATTTCCTTTCCAAGCTTTTCCAAATCGTCTTTATTTGTCAAATATATGGTATTGATTTCAAATTTGTTGATAATGGAACAATGGACTACTTTATCGGCGGCATGCTTTTTTAATGTTTTTATAAAAGAGGTGTATTCATCCCTTTCAAATTCCGTATAATCACTGGGCCACTTTTTCAGAGGATCAAATTGGACATGGAACCCCACTTCTTTAAAACTCTTAACATAGTCACTGTTTTTGTCAATAAAATCCGACACTTTTTTCAAATTCCCACTAAATTCATCGTTGTACTCAATGCATAAATTCAACCAGTCAAACTTATCTTTTTGCAATGTTTCCAAATCACTGAGCAATACAATCTTTAACGATGTGTGAGGGTACGCCTTGAAATCCTCTATTTGGGTTTTCATATGCTGAAACTTCGGTGTATCGTATAAGATAACAAGTCGACTGATCTTTGGTACTGGAGGAGGAGGAGGAGGTGGTGGTGGTGGTGTAGAGGATACGGCAGTTGAAATTGGTAAACTTACTGGTACGCCAAGTCCACGCATTGGTACTCCAGCAGAATTACTCATCATGCCAGCTCGAAGGGGTAAGGTACTACCATTATTCAATGAAGAATCAGAAGGATTAAATCCAAGTGGTAAATTCATAGGTACTGTTGCAGCACTTTGAGTGGTAGGTATAGTAGTTCCGGCCAAAGGGAAACTATTTGTGGCGAGTGGGAAAGCCGTGGAGGTGGTCGGTATTGCCTTCGTAGGTGGTGCTTGCAAAGGCAATGTTTGTGTATTAATAATCGTACTAGCGGGAGCTTTCTCTCCTGGTATAGCTCTTATTGTGGGATTAATTTCTGGAATTGTCGATATTGGGAGGTTCGTTCGGCTCCCAGGTGCCATATTAGGCGAAAACGTGGGAGGTGGTACTGCAATATTAGATGATGATGAACTTGATGAAGTTGGATAAATAGATGGAGCTGGAATCTGCGACGCAGGATATGAACTTGGGTTAGTAAGAGCAGAATTTGTTGTAGATATAGGGTTTGCAGAAGATGGTGGTGTTACCAACAGCGATTTAGAAGTCATTGAATTCTCTAATGGTTTCGGCATATCTGCAAGACCAGAGGATCCCAGAATGGACGAAGTAATAGTAGAATGAGGCTTTTTATGAGTTTCGTTACCATCAGGCTGTGAAGTACGAGGAGGTATTGTCGAATGAGCTAAGCTTGTCACAGTTGAAGGCTGAAGTGAAGGCGCAGTGGATTTGGGACTTTTCTCTGTTGAATTTGTAGTAAGAACACTCTTATTCTCAAATTTTGTTTCCAGTAATGAAGGAGTGTCATTTAGTGGATCGATACCTGAAGTATTAGGTTCATCAAGTATCTCACCCTTTTTATTCAGTTGAAGATCTTCTTCAAGTTTGACCTCTATGTTATGGTGTAATAATCCCGCATTAGATGGTTCATGGATGGATATCTCTTCTTGTATCTTAGCACCTTGCTTTTCTGGATCTGTCGATCCAAAGATCATTTCCAAGGTATCGGTAACTGGCAATGGTTTGGATTCCTCATTTGAAACAATCAATGATAACTCTCGTACATTGGAGCTATGGTCTTCTAACAACATATTCACTTCGTCTACGGTGTCCTTTGTTGGCATTACTCCTGGTAATTCTTTCACAACACTCCCATCATTAGATCCCATCACCAATTCCTCTAACGTCATTTTATCATCGGTCAACAGGTTTAAAGCTGAAGTCACTGCATTATCGGCGGCTATAGATGCCTTTTCACCGCTTGCATTGTTTCCAGCAGTTTCTGTCTCTGAAACTTCCGCACTGAGTTTTGTTCGTTTGACAGGAGGTTCAACTTCTTCCGCTTTCGTTAAATTGGAAGTATTCTCTATCTGTAGGTGCCCCTCTAATTTGTCCATTTTTTTATTGTGGTCACCACTTGCATCTGCGATACCAACACTAGTTGTCATATCCTCGGTTGAGCCATGTATCATGTGAGTGTCCAACCCCCTTAGTGTTTGTTTTGATGGTATCGTTTGTTTGTAAATTTCTATTTGAATCATCGCGATGATTTTCGCTGCTCTCTATGCTGGAGTTATCAGCCAGAGTTAATTCTACTATGGATGTTGTGGCGTTGTAAAGCAGGGTATTTAATATAGGCCATACTATAGGCTAAAACACTAGTATATTACTTTGAGTATATGTTAAGAATGTGTCCAATACTATTTACTTGGATATTGATATAGATATATATATGTTTGTATATATGCTTCTATGTCACTTTTGATTTAGTGGTGCGAAAATCCATAACCAATTACCATTAGCAATACATTCTTGAATGGTCAAGAATATTATTGACTAGTTCATAATACATATAGGTGTACCACCGCAAGTTAGAAGAAAGGATTTGCCGTTTAATTTTTTGGCAATTATTTATTTATTTTTTTTTTCATTTCCTAGGATCACTACTAAAACAGTCTATGTAATAGTCTGTTCACAAAGAATCTATTCTTTATAGTACGCCTATCCTACTCTTTTACAAATGTACACTCCTAATATTCATGTAACACTCTATTAATTGTTGGAAAAGAATTTGTACAAAGGTTGGTATTAAGGTGATGCGAATGTAATCGTGCTAACCATGACTGTTAAACAAGGTGCTTCGATCTGAGCTGAAAGATACACCAAACAGCAGACTTAAAGTCTGTTTTAATATGGAGAACATCCTTATCCAAATCAAGGATTTCGTCGCCATCATCGATCAACTTATCTCTAGCAATAATGTAGCCCCGAAGAATAAATGCACATAAGGAGCATGCAAGGAATGACATACCAGTAAATATCTGGCAATCTCTATATTGTGAAGGATCAACAAACCCACCATTTCCGTGTTTGAGCTTCAAGCCAATCACAGGTGAGAACATACCAGCCATCCCCATGAACACCCACACCATAGAAAAGGTAACGTTCATCTTTCGAATCCCAGAAATTCTAGCGCACGTTACACTGATGGTTCCAAAAACAGTTCCCATGAGTCCACCAATAATCACAGAGAACACATACACTGTGGCAAGGTTTCTGGCAGGGATCCACATGGCAAACGTAAAAATGGCACACATAAGATATACAATAGCTGGAACGGTTATGGGTCCACCATAGTCGCTCAACAAGCCAATCAAAGGTCTCCCAACGACAGAGCCTGCGGCAACCAATGCAGAGGCTATGGAACCTTGATAAGCAGAGTATCCTAGCGAAGTGGTAAAGTTAACCATCGTATAAAGGACAATGGCATAAGCGAACATGCAAAAGATGATGTAGAATGTCACCATGTAGAAGCCAGGGTTTCTGATGACTTCTGGATCATAGAGAGTGAACACTATTTTATGATGTTGAGATCTCGACTGGATAAGAAAGATGGAGATCCAAATCAACCCAAAAGCAATTATACATTGCACTCGAAGTGCCCAATGTACAGACTTTACTTCAATGATTTTTTGCATTCCCAAGTTATAGAGCATCCCTCCACCGCCAGCTCCCGCTGTAGCCAATCCTCCTGCCAAAGTTCTCTTCTTTTTAAAGTACTGGGGAAGTAATGTAATCGCAGGCAACGCGATAAATGCAAGTCCAAAGCAATTGATAATACCCTGGGTAAGAAGAAGCTGCCAGTACTTTGTGGTGAATGATGCAAGGAATAAGCCTGTAAACTGGAGGATATTGCCGATAATGATGGTTGTTTTAACTCCAAGAACCCCGTATATATAGTTGATCACTGGAGTAAAACTCAACCCCAAGCCAAACGAAATACCTCCAATAAAACTGTACTGTACTTTCGAGGTACCAGGGTAAACGTTGTTGTTGATATAGTCCGACAAGTAGATAGCAAACCCACTGTTCATACCCCAGGTATTGAAGTTTAAGATAAAAATCGAGAAACAGATAACCCACGCATACCCTTTATCATATTCGAAGCCATCATCAGCAGTGTTTCCTCCATTTGGATTAGAAGCTTCTTCGTCCGTCTTTTCTACGTCTTCATTGCTGATTTCCGTTCTATCGTTGGACACAATTTCAACATCTTGCGACCTCTTTTCCAAATCAATGGTACCAACAGAGAAATCTGTATTTCGTTGTGCTTCGTTATTGTTCGACAATGTTGTCGAAGACGAAAAGTTCATTCTTTTTTTTTGTCACCTCATCCAGTGTGTTTAGCGGTTATGCAGCGTATCAAACGGCTATGGATCTGTCAAATGAATATTCTTTCAACCAGAAGCTTGGATCTTCGAGCTCAAAACAATATTATATCTGCTTAGAAATAAATAAATATGCTCAAACAAAAAAGACACTAATGGTGTTTGTAATTAGTCAGTACGTATATATATGTGCATCCATATAAGCGACGGGATATAATCTATAAAGTCTTTGTTCGGGATCTCACTAATGATGCGTCTTTTCTGGTCTTTATATTCTCCACATCTTCTGAGTCAAATAGATCAGACCGGCTCCTATACGGAGACCTCAAGGCAATCCCGACGGATTTCGGATCTGTTTTCCGATCTAGTTCGATAGCTCCTTTCTATTTTTCCTGGCTTTGTACTTAGAGCCTAACTACTGTATAATGACTCACAAGCCTCCTATTACGGGGTGGGAACGCAATTCCAAATTATGCTTAGCAGGAAGTGTCTCCATTAAGGCCTTACGTATGTGGAGACAAGGGGTTCAAAATGTACGGCACCTACAGACAATTTTCTAATTTGTAAGCGTTTTGGGGGGAATCCCGGCATAACGGAAATCGAATCACGGTGCAGCATTTCGAGGGGAAGATGTCGTCATTAGTTGAATTGGTGTTTCCAGATGAACATTAGTGTGCGTGATTAGGGTGTATGTATGCATTTGCTAATAGATGTAATAGATGTTCGAAGGATTTGTGGATGTGGACTTGCGAACTTGCGGACTTGCGGACTTGGAAGTGTGTTTGTTCGGGTAACCCTTGTCAATATAAGTATTTCAGGGACGTGTGTAAGTACGGCACAAGATAATTCAAGGACACACCTTGGTTCCAAGTTTGGATAAAGCCGCCGACTAGACTGAATGACTTGGCATCGGACTAGTGGAATATATTGTAATGATGTATTTCACTGATGTAGTTTGATATGGAGCAGTAAGACTAATCTCCGAAGTCATCAGTACAGAACGGTAATGAAAAGGCATAGAGCCTTCATTACATTTACTCATTCGTGTTATCGTTGCCATTATCATCTGCTTTCATATATGTGGCTAACCTATGGCCAGCCAGCAATACTTCGGCTCCAGCATCGGATAGCAAGGACCAATGAGTCATCGAATTAGGGTACAAGGATGTGTATGGTAGTTGACGTATTTTTGAACTAAAACCCCTATTGCCGTAACAAGTATATTACTCCGATTAGTGTACAATTCTACGTTTTTGCAGTAATTACTGCGAAATGTGGAACTCAGTTTAGAAAAAGTCTCCCCTCATTTTCCTTTTTATAAAGCCTTGGATACTCAAGAATAGCAATGTCTTAAATGGAGAATCTCCCCTCTTCGTTATCTTCTCCACGGGTAATGATGAACTGATCAAACTTACCTTGTAAGCAGTATCTAGTGATAGATTCTTTATACTTGCAACAGTAATAAGAATATGTAGTGAGGACTATTATCGAATCCGCACGTGATCCGACTTCTTATCGAGTGAAAAATTCAATATGTGAGGTTCTTCATAACTAATACTTAGTATAATTCACACTAGGTAAGCGAATATAGGGCCATTACTATGGCTGGGATACTTCAGAGAGTGCAAGTGCACTTGCGAAGGGTTATACTCCCACAGATAGCGTTAGGTGGTCGTTTTTATGCGACATCTCTGTCGCAAACTCTCAATTCAGTTCCAACTGCTAAAACAAGAAATATCGGAATCATCGCCCATATAGACGCTGGGAAAACGACCACAACTGAAAGAATGCTCTATTATAGCGGCCGGACTTCAAGAATTGGTAATGTTGACGAAGGTGACACGGTCACAGACTATTTAGCAGCGGAAAGAGAACGTGGTATTACTATCCAACTGGCTGCAATTACCATACCTTGGAATGGACACAAGATTAACGTCTTAGATACTCCTGGACATGCTGACTTCACGATGGAGGTCATCAGATCCTTGAGAGTGTTGGATGGTGCAGTAACTATTTTGGACGGAGTTGCAGGAGTTGAAACCCAAACAGAAAAAGTATGGAAACAAGCAACTGCCTTGGGGATTCCAAAGATTGCCTTTATCAACAAAATGGATCGTGAAGGTGCTGGATTCTCTCGTACAGTTAAAGAAATCGTCCTGAAACTCAAGACCCGTGTTGTACTCTGCAACATTCCGTACTTCGCTTTGGAAGGCGGGAACGAGCCCAAATTCACTGGGGTGATTGATGTTCTCCACAAGAAGATATTGAAATGGAGTGATGAAATGGATGCCTCAGGAAAGGAAATTCAGCTTATTGATTTGGAAGCTAACGCCGATAATTTCCCCGAGATCTATGACATGGTTGAGAAGACCCGCGAGTCTATGGTTGAAACTTTAGGTGAGTTTGACGAAGCAGTGATTGAGTCATTCTTTGAAAACGATGAAGATTACATGAAAGTTCCTGTTAGTATTCTTACCAAGGCAATTAATAGGGCAACCATTGCTAACCAAGTCACCCCAGTATTCTGTGGAGCCTCTTTCCGGAATATCGGAGTCCAGCCATTGATGGACGCCGTAGTCAGCTACTTGCCCTCACCGCTTGAGGTAGGACTCCCAGAAGTTACCAGTGGAGGATTATTCACACTCTCAAAAAAGAACAAAAAAAAGAAGAGGGCTAAGACCAATAAAGTTGATGACGGTGAAAACGAAAGTGAACAGGTTCCAGTCAAGATCGATCCCAAGAAGGGTGTAGTTATCAACAATAACGCCAATTTAACAGTGGCATTGGCCTTTAAGGTAATAACCCATGAAACTAGAGGAGTGATGACATTTTTTAGAGTCTACAGTGGAAGGCTTAATGCCAATAGTGCTGTTCTCAATACCCGTTCGGGCTCCCGGATTTCCGTTAACAAATTGTACATGATGCATGGTGATCAACCAGAACCTGTCAAATACATTGAACTGGGCAATATTGGAGTCATCCTGGGAACTGATAATGCAGTGGTAACTGGAGATACATTGGTGGCTCATCTGAACGACTCCAAGCATTTTGGCGCTACAGAAAGTTCCCTTAAATTATTGCCCATTCCGGTGCCGGCTCCGCTTTTCAATGCTGCAATTGAACCGATGACTGCTGGTGATGAAAGGTATATGAATGAATGCATTGCCCAGTTGATGCGAGAAGATCCTTCGCTCAAGGTCCATGTCGATGCCGAATTGGGCCAAACAGTCTTGGGGGGCATGGGAGAATTGCATTTGGATATTGTACAAGATCGGTTAGTTCGGGATATGAAGGCCAAAGTTCGGTTGCGGGATGTGGCAGTCAGCTATATGGAAACTGTTACTAAACCAGTAGTAGAAGCTGCTGTGGAGTATAGCGATGACTCCACAGTATCTGTTGGAGTCACATTAGACTCCTTTGATGGCCAGGCTGAGGATTCATTTTATGCCGAGGAGGAAGGTGCATATCTTCTTCCTGATAATAATATTTTAGTGATGGAGCCAGGTGCAACTCCGAGTGAAATGCATACGGCTATTTCCGACAGAAGATGGAAGTCTCCCCATACGCTTGAACAGCTACAAGAGTCCATAGTACAAGGTTGTCTTATCGGACTCCAACAGGGGGGTCCCTTGTATGGGTTCCCCTTCCACTCAACAGTTGTACGGATTAAGCTGTGGAACTTCCCTGTGGACACGGCAGAGGGCTCTTTGTCTGCACTTTTGGACGTTAGTCGTAGAGCCGTTCGTACATGTGTCGCAATGTCGTCAGACTCTGACTTTTGTCTATTAGAGCCTATTATGCATGTTCGAGTGCATGTGCCATCAGCATATATGGGAGAAACTGCCCATGATTTATCTCATCGGTGCAATGCTACGATCACAGCCATTGATGACGACACCACCGACACCGACGGATCGTGGGCTGCTGACCTTGCACAGACAATGTATGTGCCTCCAGACTTTACCATGGGAGCGGCTTCTGGAGCAGAAAGCGGAGGGAACAAAATCATCCACGCTGAAGTTCCATTGAAGGAGATGATTGGGTATTTGAGTCGCTTGCGGAAGCTCACACTGGGACAGGGTGTGTTTGACATGGACTTGGGAGGAATGAGACGCATGAATAGAGACAGAATGAGTACAGTGGTGGAATAGAAGACACAGAGATTTTATTCATGGAAAACGACGATCATAGACAAACTTGTATATATTTATATAATACTCTGTAATAAGTAAGTTAGTAATGCTTTCCGTATTCGTATAATACCACTTTAAGCGCTATTTTGTCACAATTAATAATATTTAAGACTATCTTAAGTATTATAACTACTCATAAGTGATGACACGTTAATTATAATAATTGGTTCACTAATATCTAATGTTGACCTTTAATCAAGCCCATATTTAGTGGGGAAGAAATAGCCGTTTTCCCCCACCCAGTGACACATATTACACAAAACATCGTTCAACTAAATGTAATATAAGAACAAAATACGACTACTTCTCCCATCTTCTTATAACGGATCCTATATCATAAAAGCAACCAATTAGACTGTTAAAATATGTAATAGTATCAACATGGCTATCTTCTTATATAACCACCACTTAAGTCTATCTTGACTACAATATCGATGACGCCAGCCTCAAAGAACCTGTCTACAAACCACCATGCGACATTTGACGACATTTATTGGAAAATGTCGTTACCTATTCCAAAAATGAAAAGCAGCGGGTCCAAATAAAATCCAATGTTATGACTCCTAAGCAGGTCTTATACCCAACTGGACGGTCCCCCAGGGTTATTGAAGCTCTAACAGATTACGCATTAACGCTTTGTGTGTTGTGCTGGAGGTGTTGTGCCATCTTTTCAGGTGTTTCTACGGGTTTTAGAACTCCTTCGACGCAAAAGCCGCGGTACAAAAGATTCCCTCCATTATCATGGCTCTGATGACCAACGGACAAACAGCATCAGCTTCTGGCACCCCGCCAACGTCTATAGCATTGGAAAGAGAACGTGTCAAGTGTCTCTTGCTTATTAACACGCAGTTGATGAAAAAAGCCCTCAAAGTGTTCAACAACCAGGCTATCTTGAACAATCTTCCACCACAACAGAGACAACTGGTGATAGAACTGTACCAAAATTGCACTCGCAGACTCCATTGCAATCTTTCAGTATTGTCCTATATTTACGAGAAGTACCATGATGATCCCAACCAACCATCTCCTCCGCTGCAAAATAAGACTACGTTCCCCTTTATCTTGTCCCCTCCCCCAGACATGCCAGAGTTGAACCAGTTGTACCAGAAATTGCAGGAGTTGTATCCTGAGGCAGTCCAGTTTTTGAAGATGAAGTTGCTGCAATGGAAACGAGCACAGCAGGACCAACAGGTTCTGCAGCCAGGGGGCCAAAACTTGGGATTAAACCAAAGACAGCCAGTTCCCATCCAACAGCATTCACCTCCGCCCTCTCTTACTGGAAGAGCTACACAGCAACTACAACAACAACAGCCACTGCAACAACAGCAGATTCCGCCAGTAGTTAACTCACCTCAAATGACTGGCCAGATGCCTTCCTCAGTCCAACGACAATTGGGAGGTCAACTCAGCCAACAGCATACCCCAGTTATGGCAAATTCCCCATTGGCTAATAATATGTACAAGAATAATGCTTCTCAGACACCAAATTACATGCAACACCCCGCACCTGGCAAAGTAGTACAGCCTCAGCAACCGCAGCAACAACTGCCAAACTATCCTAACAGCATGAACCATCAAGCCTTCAAGGGTATGAATCAACAACAACAACAACAACAACAACAACAACAACAACAACAGCTGAACCAATCTATAGGCCAGTCCGTTAACCAGTCTATGAATCCAACCATGGGCCAAGGTATGAGCCAATCTGGGCCTTCTAGACGTTCTATCTCTTCACAGCAGAATACACCAATGTCTACTATGCTGCCTCAGCAAATCCTACAACAAGCGAACTCGATGACTCCAGGCAACGATGCTTTCAGGGCCAGCGACGAGAACCTTGCGATGGGCATGGGATTCCTGAACTTCAACAGCACCGACGGCTTAGACATGCTAAGCGGAGGAATGCGTAGCACCAACAATAATAGTACCAACAACGGAGGCGGGATGCTTGGTGGTGACAGTGCCAATTCTGTCAACACGATGCTGCTCATGAACTCCAACCTTATGGGAGATATGAATATAAATTTGATGGCAAACGGAAGCATGATGGATTGAATCAATATATAAAAAACCATTTCCCCGTTACAATTATCGCCATTATTTGCCATGTTCATTTTGTAAAATTAGTTGTACAATTAATAAATACATAATAATAATAATAATAATAATAATATAAGATAAGTATATATATATAGTATCACAAAAGGTTTGTTCATACCACTTCTCTATTAGCCTTCCATCATGTCCTGAAATTCCTGGTTAATTAATTCACTGTATCCACCCGCAGTGACATTATGACTGAACCCATTATGCACCGGATGGTATCCTGTATTGTTACTAAGACTATCCATTAGTCCTTCGTACATGCTTTGATACTGTTGTTCGTTTCCTTGCGATTGCTGCGGTGTTTCTGGTTGTTTCCCACTACTGTTGTTTCCTCCTTGTGGTGTACTTTGTAGGGAAGCCAGAGGACTCTGTACTCGTGATCTGAGAAGACTGGGGTACTTTTCACGAGGATTAAATGAGTTCTTGAAGAAATCAGTATGACTTAAATCTCGCGTAGGAGGTTGAGTAGGGTTTCCTCCACTTGTGTTTAACCAGACTGCTTCAGTCGTAATGTCGTTCCATAATTTCTGTTCATCGTCCAAATACATGAACCCTTCTATACCTGCCAAGTCGCTGTTGTATACATCACCGCTTGCACCAGGTTGCGCATCTACCACCATATCACCACCATCAAAGTTGAAAGTAACATTTCCTGTGGAGCTGTCAAGACCACTTTCAGTGGCCTGCGAGTAGTAATCCTGAGGAACACTTTTTTCGAAATCAATGAATGCAAATCTCTCCTTCTCGTTAATCGCACCAATGGAAGTTTGTTGCTGATCCTGTTCTCGTGCTTGTGCACGTTGTGAAGGACCCTCATTTGGTGGAGGGCGTATATCAAGCACTTGTTGTTGGTGATCACGTTGTCTCATGGGATGACTTATGGGGTTGAGATCTTCAAATTCTCTAGCAGTGTCTGCCAAGGGATCATTTGAAACACTTATTGGTTCACCGGCTTCTTCATCATGCTTCTGCAACAAATCGGTCATGACACCATTGAAGTCCAAAACTCTGATTAACTTTAATAACTGAGCTCTCCTTAAAGCTGCTGGATAATTTCCCAATTCCTTCATCCGGGTGAATATCGTCAATGCATGATCCAAATGCTCTTTCGTGGCTTCATGAACACCGAACGATGTATTGAAAAGAATTAACGTAGAAGCTGAGGTAAAAAGATATTCTCTATCCATCCATCCAAACAATGCTACCATGTTTTCCGGTACCAATGCCCATATAGACTTGATAGTATTTATGGATGCTTGGAAGGACGCATTAAGCAAGGTTAATACGTTCTTGGAGTATTTGGTAAGGTCCACATATTTATTGGACTCATCGGATGTTTGTAAATCTTTCAACTTCTTGGTAGCAAAATGGAACAAAAGTGGCCTCACGGCCAAATTCATACCCTGGAAATATTCAGTCATCAAGTTAACAATTAATCTAGAAACATTCAAGTTCTTCTGAAGATAATCAACCTTCAAAAATGGAGGTAACGCATTTTTCCATTGCATCAATTTGTGGACCAAATCGGAAACTACTGGCAAAATGTTCACTGTTGGCTGCTTTGTATACAACGATGACAAAATAATTGCATTTATCTGTGTAATGGTAACACAGTTATTGATGTACTCTGCGGAAGGGAAAATATAGTAACCACGTATATCATTTTCATCTCTAGGATAGTCATCAAGATTCATGTCGAAATCAATGGGCAATTCTGTAGAGACGCTGTCATCAGCAAAACTCAAGGGGAGCCCAGCTTTTGACAGCAACATTCTTTCATACATGTACACTGTCCACCAAATTCTTCTTCTATGTTCCAACTCAAAACGGTTCAAATGATCTTTCTCAGCATCCACATGCCACCCCAATATTAAAGATGATCTAAGGGCCAACCCAAAATAAAAGTATGATGCAATGGTACAATCTGCCACTTGTAAATAGAACGCATAAAGTAGCATGACTTCAATACCACCGTCTTTTGTTGAGTTATCTATTGCACCTGAGGCAAACAACCCAGTGAACAATTCAGAAGCCTGAAAGAAAAATCCAGAACCTGGAAGTGTGTTCCTCTTCTCCTTTATGGTTTCGGTGTTTGCATTGACATCAGAGTCTGAAGCAAGACTGGGGTCTTTGGTCGTCTTATTCTTTGATGATGCATATGCCAATTTATCTAATAATTTCAGCTTCTTGATATGGATATCGGATTCTGTACCCAAGTACATCTCCCCAATTGCGAAGATAAGTAAGATCTTACAAAACCAGATGGTTTCTAAGATTGTATCATCGTCTGCATCTTTCTTGATGGTATTTTCATCGATATCAGTGTTCCCTTCATTTCTTACCACATTTGTGTGGTTACGCTTTAGAATTTTCTTGTTTTCATGAGATTTCCCACTATAGAGGTTCATCAAAAACCGTTTTACGAGTCCTTCGTTGAAAAAGTAAAAGCATCCGTCATTGTAGTTGATGAAAGTATCCACTAAAAGCATTGCGTACGAATAAGAAGGGAGTGTGAAGTTGATCAGTAAACCAGGTCTAGTATTTGTTTTCGCCAAAGTAATCTTATACGCATTTCCTTCCTTTTCTAATATTTCTGTCTCACGTTTTCCACGATTGATATTACTCGTAGGTGTTTGGGAATCTGACTTCAGCACCCCCAATGGGATAGATTGCTGTTGGGATATCATTTGCTGGATTGTATTAGGTGATATGTTACTGCTCGATTCTGCAAGAGGTGAAGCTGTTGGGGTATTTGAAGTAGACTGCAGAACCATATTCTGGATTTCCAAGCCAAACAATGTCATGGAAGATGAACCGGCATAGAGTTTCTCGCCAGTTCTAGATTGGATAAGTCTTCCATGTTTGTCGAGAGTAGGTTGAATAACTTCATGTGCTAACTCATCCTTAACTTGAGGATACTGCAGACCCCGAATACCTTGCTGACGATGCGGTTCCAGTTGCAGTTGTTGCGGTTGAAGATGCTGCAGTTGCAGATGTTGGTAATAATTTGGTGGATAATATCGTATGTTACTTGCAAATGCATTAGGAGATCTTTCACTTTCATATGCGGACCCACCAGAAATACTAGTACCTATGGTAGTCGCATCCACCTGTGTGTGTCCAAGGCCATGGTCTTTAACAGAACTAGCACCATCCTCATCATTAAATCCATTTGCACTACCAGATGTAGACAACAGGGGCCTCTTATTATTATCGGCCTCTCTTTTTAAATTGTTTCTCAACATGGCATTATCCTTCTTCAATCTTGCAATGTCGTCGTGCAACTTGCTGAGATATTTCATAGACACCACAATCTTGCGGTCGGCCTCTATGTACTCGCATTTAGTCTGTGCCATTTGACATTTCTTACAGGGATTTCCTCCAGGACATTTTATATGGCGAGTTCGACATCGAATACACGCTAGAGACGTCCTTTTCACCCTCTGTCTCGGAGGCGCACTTAAGTCTGTCTCAAGCTCTGATACCACTTCCTCCTTGACAAAAGTATCCACCCCACCATCTTCTGCTTCGGACATTGTAAGAGCGAGTGCAAAAATTAGTCCTTCCCTGCGTAATTTAATTCTAAATCTGGGAAAGGGATGTTTGTGTTGCCAACAGAATAGCTAAGAAGTCCAGTTTCACGAGTATATGTTTCTCCAAACACGCCCGCTCCAATTGGCCAGTGGTACCCTCTATTCTTGGGAGCGTCTTAGATACAGAAGTTGAAACAGTGGTAGAATAATAGATTTCTTTAGTTACTCTTTATTTGCACATCTTTAGCCATTTCCCGGGCTGGATTTTGGGAGATAATGGTTTATCACGTGATATTTTACTTCCCGCACTACCTTTTTGATTTGCCATGACTCTGGCCGAGTCAGCAGTTTTGTTGATGGAGTGACTGATTCTGTTTACATCAACCAGGCATAACGGGGTAACATAGGCAATAAAAGGATAACTGGTATTTGCTATCTGAGGGTTTTTTTGAGTAAAGTCAACAAATAGAAGACAAAAATGAAATCTTTTTTTTTTTTTTGGGAAACGATTCGATTTCTCTCGTGTTCTTCAACTCTGCATTTATGAAGATCAGCTAAATAATACTCTAGCAAGTATCATTGCAATTTTTCTTGGAAATACCGATGCTGTTTATTTTCCAATGTTATTTTCCAATGTTATTTTCAAATGTTATTAGAAAATTTTATAGTGGTATCTGTTTCAATTTGCATTTAATCGTCGGTATCTAATACGTATTAAAGGAACTTGTTGGGTTGAAGATATTGTAGAGGTTCTAGGCATACTATACTAATTGATTCAAAGTATCGGTTACTCGTTTAAACAGCAATATGGATTACTATGCTTTGCCTTATAAGGTAATCCATAAGGCTTATGGTTCGTCACCTCATGCCTATAGTTGCAAAATGTTTTGTGTAACTTTTTTAAAGAGGCTGACAATTTTGCACCTACAGTTTACAAATAATAATTTTCGGCTAATAACGTCTGATAGAAAATAACTCATAAAACCAGTGTTAAAATTCCTAGGAAACCAAAAAACTGTACGAATCTAGTCAGTGCAAAGTTAGATCGATGTCAGTGCCAAGTACTCCAACGACTTGATTGGTGGGAGAACCTGTACGGCTTGTTGTTGCAACATGTTACCGATGTAGTAGTTACAGATAACATAGTAACCAGGGTAAGATTTGGTGGTATCGGTACACAAGTGGTAAGCACAGCCAAGTTGGGTGGTGTCCTTCCAAACCATTTGCGAGAAGTGACTGTAGACAGTTCCGTTGACACCGTACTTCCACTCCTTTTCTTCAGAGTACCAAGAGGGGCCAGCAATCATTGGGTCAGTACCACCACAAAATAAGTTCTCCCCCAATGGGCCACCAGTATGCTTCAAACCAGAACCACAGACATAATCATCGGCGTGCTTTTGAGCGTATTCCCACAAGGTTCTGTTCCATCTCATTTCAGGAACTTGGTGGATTCTTCTAACCTTGTTGTGGTAGTCCAACATTTGTTTAGCGAAAGTTTCGTTCAAGCCAGGACTGTTGGAAATTTCTTCATATATGTCACCAGTAATCTTGGATTGTTCAGGAGAAACAAAGGAAGGAATGGAAGTGTCCAAAACTTGACTGATAGTAGCCAGCTTAGAAAGAGATAACATCGAAGGAGTGCGATCACCATTACCAGAACCAGAACCAGAACCAGAACCAGAACCAGAACCAGAACCAGAGTTCGAGCCAGAGCCTGAGTTAGCAGCCTTTGGTTTCTGAACGTTGCCAGAAGTTAGGGTGACATAAGTGGGAGAAGCAGTAGCCGTGACATCTGCGAAGACGGTCGAGATGTGAGTTACGGTTTCGTAGTACGTCTTGGCCGTAACAATGGTGGAAACGGCACCAAGAGCAACTAAAGTGGTTAACTTCATGATCAAAATAAAGGAGTGTTGATTTCTGAAAAGGAGCGACAAGGTGTCAAGATAAGGAACGACTAAAGTTGGATATAACTTCTTTGTTGAACACAGAGTGAGCTGAAGAAGGAAAGAAAAATCATTCACAGTGAAATGTCAACGAATGGCACTTCTTATATAGCGTTTCGGGATCTCAATTTCTGCTCAGCATTCCCAAATATTGGAAAAAAACAGAATTTCATCGTTAGTTCAAAGAAAGAAGTCAGAAAGTAACCGACGTACACTAAAGCTAAGCGAGAGTTTCCCTACATTTTCCTACGAAATCAAAATACCAGAAGTTGCAGCCAAACTGCTGCACCTTAGTGTGGTTGAAACACGCATTTGTCCTTTGTGACATCGGTTGTTATTCTGCAAAACGTATATTTCTGCATATTGGAATTTTCATTTGAGTCTGCCACTTCAGAAATTTATTATTTGGTAGGGCCCGCCATTTACGTTTCGTGGGATTGGGAATCGGTATTTGGGAAGACCCCTTTGTAAACAGCAGACAACGAGCCAGACAGCTACTAGCCAAGAACGTGATGTGTATTCACAGTTAAATGGAATGAATTGTGGAAAAAAGGATGTTTGAAAACCTTTATTCGGGATACAAGGCACAAAATAATCTATTGTGCCTTAGGCTTACTGCTAGGTTTAATGCTCTGACACTTATCTAAAGCCTCCTCTGGGGAACATTAGTGTTTTTCTCTTAGTCCATTTGACTCATGGAAACATTTTTTTGGCACAATATTTTAGGTAATCTGAAACACAGAGCCCAGCTTCTGAAACGGCCCACTCATCGTGCTAGAATGTGACCATAATTCCACGCTTCTTCTTGTTGACATTACCTGCCTCATTACAGTATTGTTCCAGGTACGCGTTTTCAATTTCGCAGCTGAACTGATGATAGGCTAGAAAGGCTACACGTAATGGCATTTCCAGCTGAGGCAAAGTTAGAAAAGTATTTGCAACCGAGAGCATCTCTAAGTGACCTCCTTGACTAAGCGCTCCTTCGGAGATTCCATTTTCCAATGCATCCTTCATTGCATCGCTCAGTATGATGATACGATGTTTCGGTGCTCTGCTTACAGGTTCTTTATTTTGGCTGCGGAATAAACTCCGATATAAAAAAAACTGTCTATTTGAAACATCTTGAGATGGTCTAGAGTTAACCGATTACCGCAGGCATACGACGCTTATCGGTACGGGTGCCATCACTTGTGCATATATGTAGTTTTACGAAAGTAGGCTGTGAGAAGATCATCATTCTCCCCTATGGTGTAAGTAAGCTTCATATGAATTGATTAGAGACTCTCTAACAAAGGCAGAATTTGGTTGCTTTATGAATCAATCCGAAACACATTGATGCTATTCACCTAATGCATTTCCCCAAGTTTTAAGACATGATATCCCAAGCAATAAAATTACAGCCCTAAGTGATTCCTTTGGCAATATAAGACTCTAGCATTGCAATTTCGAATATTGATATTGTTTCCCAAACTTGTTTCCTATGGAACTGTAATTTATTAATGAAAGGGGGTATGTACCAGTTCTAAAACATTATCCTACACGATTTAAAGATTTGAGCTAATGGATATTACAAACTCGGGCAGCTTATTTCGAAAGCCGAGTTTCATTCTTTGCTTTCACATGTCTTGTTACAAACTTCAAAAATTCTGTTGGGGCATTCGATTTGCTTCGGCATTACGTCCATTTGTTCTTAGTTTGCTTGTCTGACCTGAGTAAGCAATATACTAGGAAACTTTTGCCATCTACTACATATGAAGTTCCTTTGGAAGGTGAAACTACCGACAACGGGGATAGTGGTTCATTTCTGGTACGGAACTTAGAATATTGTCGATAAGTGTTTAACGAATAAACTACTTGACTCCATTGACAAATGAAGTGGCATTTCGAGCTTTTTTGGATATATTATTACAATTTTTTGCTTTGGCATCCAGTTATTTTGAAAATTAATGAGTAATGTTTGTATACTATGTGCGAAGCAATAAAACCTCTTACATTGTTAATGGGATAGTCGGGTGAGAAATGATATGAAGGCACTGGTTGCTTTTTCCCCAACTGATATTACACTTAGTTTAAGTTCCTACTATGTGTTTATTTCTCTATAGTACTTCTCCACCCTTCTGGTCAATTTTTAACCTATTGCTTAAGTGATTGGAGGAAGAACATTTTCAGCCTGTTCGCCCAAGACATTACCTGGTCTCCAATAACTGCAGATGACATAATATCCTGTGTAACCAGTAGCACACTCCTTGAAAGCGCACCCAATATTCGTAGTTGATTTCCACACCATTTGCGAAAAATGACTGTACCCTTCATTGACACCATAAACCCAGGAGCTTTCCTCGGCATACCAAGCAACAGCAGCAAGGTATGGCTCAGAAAACCCAGCAGCCAAATTTTCCCCATATGGACCTCCACTATGGACAAGTCCATTACCGCAAACATATTTGTCTGCATAATTCTTTGCATACTCATAGAGTGTTTGGTTCCATCTTAATTGTCCCACTTGGTGAATCGCTCTCTTTTCATTGTGGTAGTCTAACAACCTCTGAGCTTGTGAAGCATTCAATTCTGGAGATAAGTAGATGTCTGCATATATATCCGAACCACTTGCTGAAGAGGAGGAAGGGGAAGGCAAACTTTCAGACTGAGATGATGATATGTGTGTGGCTGATGGTTGTACAGAAGTTGCTGAAGAAGTTATACTTATTGATGGAGCAATTGATGTTGATGATATGATGGGTGAGTGAACTTGAATAAAGGAAGGAACCAGGTGAATGGTCGTTGAACTGCTAATTGTAGAATATGCCCTTACTACAGTGGTAGTAATAGGTTCAGTTACATATTCAGTGACCACAGCTGCCAGCACTATGGCCATAAGGGTATTAGATATTAAAAGGAATGATTTCATGTTGTAAATAATGTGATAATTTTATAATTTATAATTGAAGCATGCCTATACTTTTTGAGATATGGGGTTTTATATCGTATTTATAGATCCCTTTTATAAATTGTTCTGGTTTGCAAAGAGAACATTGATGGGTGTCTCGAACTAGTATCTTAATGCCAGGAACGCAGTTATCATTGGCATATTATTAGATTTAAACAATGGGTTGCAAGGTCAATGCCGGAAGGATTCACTATGCAAGCCAGATTTTATTCCCCGAAACTACATACTGTAAAAAAACAGTACTACTTCCTGTTGCACAATTCCATAACGGGTAGTACTTGATATACAACATGCATTCCATCTCTCCACATACTGATATTCAACACTTTAAACGTTAATTGCGAAAGATGATGGAGAGCGTGCATTCTTGCAATGGTGAAGCTGGCTCGCTCGTTACTTTTATGCTGGTTCCATTCAATGGGGTATCCATATTAGGAAACCGTTAAATAAAATGGAGGCTTGTGGTTTAGTTTGAATAGACCACATTCACAATGTGTTTGTTGCATCATGCTTGTGTAATCCTGTATGACTTTTTTGCGGAGTACCATTGTTTTGTGGAATTCAGTAGAATATTTTTACACAATAGCATCTCTGTTGCATTCCAGATGGTTGTATGATCTAAAATAACCAATGCTTTATGACAGCCATGAATTCTTAAGACAACGTTTGGTATTACAATTATATAGCAAGCCATCAACATTCCCCTAAGAGTTGAATTTCTCTAACAAAAATACCATTGGCTAACATGGCAATAGTCAGAATTGCAAGAGGTAACGTTCATTGAAAGCCACTTCGTCTTCCAGCAATATCATTAGTGCATACTTTTATCTAATCTGGGTAGCGACGCTTATTACGGGAAATATCTTACATTATTATTACGATTCATAAATTAATCAATAACTTTTCCAGAAATTACATGCATTCAATATTGGTTGATTATGGGATGAAGGATGCAAATTCTGGGGGTATACGAGCTTACAAATATTTCTCAAAATTGTCCCAGTAGATTCTCAATTGTTCTCTATTTCGTTTTCCCTGTGAATATGGTAATCTTTAAAAAGAACAAGCGTAGCCTAATTTCCCTAAGAATACCATTGGTTGGACCAAGCATACTATACAATATATTGCTCTCTATCACATTGTTTCTTACCTTAAGATACACATTCTCTTCACTAACGCGTATTGTTTTTAACTCCTATGCTGCAAAAGCTATCTGCTCCTAACATACCGCAATGAAGCTTCTGAGGAGCAAATTCAATTCACCTTAAAACTGGCTGTCGCTTCTGCCAATATTTCACTTGGGTCAGGGTACACAATCTCAAATGCTTGCTCGACATACAGTCCCCAGTTCTTCAAGTATTCAACACCGCTTCGTTGTAGCATTTCCAAGTCACCGATTACACATAACTGTCTCTTGGGTCGAGTCATGGCAACATTCAAACGTCTTTTATCCTTCAAAAACCCAACATCAAATTCGGCGTTGGAACGAACAAGAGAAAGAATAATGATTTCCTTTTCTCTCCCTTGAAAACCATCAATTGAAGAAATCTCCACTTTCCCCTCAAATTCTTTCTCAATAATTTGCTTGATATGCATAACTTGTGCAGAATAAGGACTAATAATTCCAATACTCTCGGGATTTATCCCCAAGGAAATCAAATTTTTCAAATGGTGTTGTACAGTTAATGCTTCCATTTCATTATATTTTGAACCACTTTCTAGAGCCCCACTTGCTTGTGACCCCAGTAGGTCTTCTACTCGCTCAGGAAACTCTCCACCTTGGGTGTCATACCATATGCAAGGGCTCGTGAGAAATTCTATGTCCAAGTCATCATTTTCTTGGTTCAGTTTCTCCATTATTTCATTTATATTGATGTCTTTTACCAGTGGGGCACTCTGGAGTTCTCCATTGTACAATTCATGTGAAGCAAATTGCATAATCGCATCGTTCATCCGGTACTGAACATTCAAGAGTTTCTTAAATGAATCACCATTAGCCTCCTTAACAAGTCTATCAAACAAGGTCACGCCCAAAACACCCAAATCATTTGAATCTCTGCTACTCTTTATTGTTGGTGGTAATTGCATATTATCACCAGCAATTACTAACCTTTTTGCTCCAAGATTTGATATTATTGGGATCCAACACTGTGGTTCAAGAGATTGTGATACTTCATCAATAATTATGGTGTCAAATAAGTTGCCAGCCATAGGAGTCCGTAGTTCGTAACTGCCAGCTCCATGCAAAGTTGAGCAAACCACCTTACTTCCAGAAATGAGATCGTTAATAACTTTCTTTTCCCTATTTCTCAATTCTTTTTTCAATTCTCGTACCTCCTGCCATAATAATTTCCTTTCACGGTACACTTTGCACTTCTTGCATTTTCTTATTGTACTATCAATATCTCGCTTTATGTCAGCAATGATCTCTTCACCTGATAGTTGAGACAATATATCAAGAGAATGTTTTAACCTTAACAATCTTGCAGGATGACCTATTCGAATCAACTCCTCGGGATGTGAATAGGACCCTGAGAGTCTTTCTAAAATAGTATCAACGCTAATGTTGGAGGGGCCACACACCAAAACACGTTCACCTCTGTACACAGTAAGTTGTTTAATTAATTCAATAATAGTATAAGTTTTCCCCGTTCCAGGTGGCCCATGTATAATGCTGATTGTATTATTTACAGCAAACTGGATGGCATTCTTCTGCGATAGGTTTAATGAGCCGTTGAAATAATTCAATTCAATAGGGCTGTTGTTTGGCTTGTAGATATGATCTTTTAGGAGGATCAGAGCAATTTCGTTCTTTTTTTCTCCGATCTCTTCCAATTTCCCCAAGGTCGAGTTCATTCTGTTGTATGTTATAGAGTTTGCCAATTTTACTATCCAGACTTTCTTAGAGCATTCAGTATTGTTGTACATGTTCATGACTCTTGCATCATTAGCCTCTTCGTCTACACTGACCTGGACACTCTTGTTGCTGATTCTCACCACAACAGCATCTAGGGCATCGCTATCTTCTTCTTCATTCGCATTTCCTCCACCTCCTCCTTTTCCCTTCTTATGCTTGGACTCTTTCTGACTTTTCATTCTATCAACACGAATAATATCGCCCACTTTCAAGCTACCCACATGTAATTCTGTGCCCAAAGATGGGTCAATCTCCAACTCCAAGATGCTTTTACCCCCGAGTCCGGTTTTGAGGTTAGTTACAATCAAGTTGACTATAGCTAGCCCTATTTTTGCCAACTGTTTAGGAGAGTATGCTTTGAGGTACTCATTGGTCAACGCCACATCCAGTTTCCGCTCAACATCAATTGCGTTCTTGAATCTGGCTACAAGAGCACTAGCCATATTTCTCAATCTTAGCAGACAAAGTTAGTTAATCAGCTCTAAGTTGTGTGTAAAGGTTTTTCATGGTGAAGAGTAGGAATAGATTCTTCCCCAATGCATCTCAATACACTTAATAAGACGGCAATACTCAATTAGTGGTAAAACCGAAGTTGATGTTCCCTCGAGTTGAAGCTATGCATCATCGACCCATTTGGTCTACGGCATCGCTGTCATGGAGGATATAATACATACTTTCTTCAAGAGGAAAGGAACAAGTGTGAAAAAGGGAAAATATAGCATATAGAACTGATTTAATTGATTTTGATATGCAAGGGCGCTACCCGGGGTTTGGTGGCCTGAAGCATGTTCCTAGAATTTGCCACAGCATAGGACTACAGAGATTACACCAAGCCATAACCTAATTCATTATCATACATATACAAAACCATCGACGTAAAACCCACAGAATAAATTGCTGAAGCTCAGACCAGACCTACTATTTCTTCTAGCAAATAAAGAAAATTTACACATCTAATTTGAATAGAGATGGGAAAAGCAGCCCTTTAATCACACACACACTATCTCTCATTTCTATTCCTGATGAGTAAAGTCTTTGAGTTCTCTTCCTGTCTGTTCTTTAAGCATATCATTGGCATTGCGCTTAACGTAGTCAAAGACTAAGTTGTTCTGTTTGAAGTACCCAGTCATTCTTAATAACTTAACCGTGTAATCGTAGCACTTTTCTCCAAAAGCCAAGTAGTTGCCGAACCAGCGACGGAAATCCACAGAGCTGAAGTTACTAGTGTCGAAGGCCAAACCTGTGTTACGGTGGACACCCGCAAGAATCACTGAAATCAATACCAAATCAATGGCGTAATGGGTCAACTTTCCAATCTAATTAGTTAGTACTGGTAAAATAACAAGATTACTCTTCTGATTATAAAACATACGCTCATGGTACTTTTAGTTAGCTCTATTAAAATTGCAATTAAAGGGATACTCTATAAAATACAAAGGTATCAAATCAAAAATATGAATGAATGAATAACATCGTGCGATATAAAACGTAACTTTTCCTTCCTTCTTTATTTCCATTCTCAGATTGATTTCATGTGCGAACTTGATACTGCATATAGTACCTGAGTTGTACGTACTCTATTTCTACTGTGCCTCCGTATGGATTCGTTTGAAAGTCCTCAGCAAGTCGTCAGAGGCCCATTGATGAAGTCTGTCGGAATTTGCAGCAAGAACGCTGAATCTGGCTGTTATCTGGTCAATGTTCAACTTGGCTTGGTTTAAAGAAGCCAATTCTCTCTCGTTCATAGACAATTGTATGCGAAGATTGATATTGGACAACAACTGGTGCAAACTTGCAACAATTGCAAACCGGGTAATCAACAAATCGCCAGCGTAATCAATAGTCTGTAAGTTGGCGATCAACTTTAATGCATCAGCTACTAAGTTGGACTGGAGGTATTCGTTATTGCTGAGCAAATTGATAAGCCATTCAAGAACACCAGTTCTTTGAAGAAGAGATACATCCTGAGCTGTTGATGTTCCAGCCTTTAATACATGCATAAGCCAGCTGAGTTGACGGTAATAACTCTCGTCATTTTCACTAAGCTCAGAGTCGTTTGTCGAGGCAGTGCTGATGGAGTGGAAAAGTGGAACCCCATTGCTTGACTTCAAAGTAGGGTTCGAAAGTACATAACGGAAACTCTTTTCATACAAGAAATGAGCTGGGCTAGCCAAAATTGGAATAAGACTTCCATACGTGTATATCACAACAGGTGCCAATTCCAATTGTCCTTTCTTCACCGTGTTCAAAATATTCGCAATGTAAACCTGAATAATGTTCTTATCTTTATGAGACTTGTCCTCATCCTCCATCAAGGATCTCAAAACACCACTCAAAATAGAAATAGCAATACCACGTGCAGAGGAATCAGAAAGACATGTAACTATGAACTGTAAGAGACCCGATTCCACCAACTTTCTCACATCAAACTTCAAACTTTCATCAAGCTTCACTAACTCTTCATTATTTATGATCAACATTTGAAGGAATTCCCTGTCATAAACAGTAGCCTCATAGGTTTGTGGCACCTGCAATTGGTTGACATCCGGAACATGCAAGTTTTTATCAAAATTACCGTAGTCGATTGTGTTGTTGATAAAGTTCTTGTTCAAGTTCACTACGAATGAACTTGCAAATGCCGAACTTCTATTTGAATCTGTGATCTTAGTCAAGAGTCTTTCAATTGTAACCAATTCTAAATCAGATTGAGATAAAACATCAGAAAATTCCCAATTAGATACAGTAGTCATCCAACTTCTAGTGATTTTTCTTTCGATCTTTTTGAGAATTTCCTTAATCACTAAATCTTCGTATCTCACGGAACCTAAATACTTCAAAAGTAAGTTATCCTGAAGTAGTTCTGTAGAATTCTTGGACTCATCGTAGTTGAATAATTTTTGAATGAGATCAGCAGATGCAAATCTTGATCCGAAGTTTTCCCCCAGGGGCAATTGGTTTAAAACGTTGTTTTCATTGTTGACAAATATTTGTAACAACTTCTCAAAGTCTATTTGCTTCTTTGAAGTTGTAGATTCAATAAGGTGAACAACGTATTGTAAGTATTTTTCGCTTTGGGGCCAGTTTTGATGACGTAAAATGACTTCCAATTGCGTGTTTAAAATGTTTGTTGGTATTTCATCCCAGATTCCCTTCAATTGGGTTTCAATGGTTCCCAAGAAGTGGTCAAAGGATTCCAGTAAAGTATCGAATTCTGCAAACTTTTTGGTTATATAAAGCATGCACTTATGTTTCCATGTTCTAATTTTTTGGTCATCCAGGGATGCGCCCTTGAAGGAAAGGAATCGAGCAAATTCAGGAGTGAAACAATATTTGTACCCAATTTCATCAATAACATCAAACAATGATTCCACTGACAAAACTTGTCTTGTGTTTTCGTTGTAACTAACGATTTCTAACACTTGATTGAAGTCAATTGCTTTCTGTTTATATAATTCGAATATTCTGGGAGCAAGTTGCTCCATGTATTGACGGGCCCTTTCTGTCTTAACCTTGTTGAATGCAATTGCCTCTGCTATGAGACAACGAGTATCAAGTGAGCCCAAATTGTCGATTAAAGTCTCAATTGCATCTGGGAAGCCAACGCAAAGACATTTCAAGAGGTTTTCATTGTGGCCCATTATAGTTGACACTAATTCCAGTAAAGCACAATCCATTTGAATTCTTTTTGAT
This sequence comes from Lizanozyma gosingica, assembly GCA_030463055.1. NCBI lineage: Eukaryota > Fungi > Ascomycota > Pichiomycetes > Serinales > Debaryomycetaceae > Lizanozyma > Lizanozyma gosingica. The sequence goes on along the minus strand of JAKVQZ010000014.1, from coordinate 94,595 downwards.
TCTAGGATATCTCTAAAAACTTCCAAGTTCTCTCCTTCACTATTCACCAAAATTTCGATTAACTGTTTGCACAGTACTTGCAAGTGTAATTTATTGGCAATATGCAATAAACGAACCTTCAAATAAATATTCTTTGTCATGGTAAGTAATTCTATCACTTGTTCGGCTGAAAAGACCCAATTGAATTGACCCAATAGCTTGGTATAGTCGTTAGTTTCTCGTTCAGCTTCTGCGTACTTAGACGTTATAAACACGTTAAATGGCGATTTTTCAATTTCAAGGTCTGGTAGTTGTGAATATATTTCATTTAACAAATGACTCATTAGTAATAATGAACTGTTCCTTGCATTTTCTGCATTCTGAGGAAAGAAATCACCCCAAAACTTTTGAGAAGTAATGAATCGTTTCAATGACTTATTTTGCTTGATACTTGCGCTCACATATCTTCCAACCTTAACACCCATTTCGATAATCAAATCGTCTTTGGCAGAATCTTTAATAAGAAGTTTCAAACGCAAAAGCAAGGCACATAAGTCATAGTCAGATGTCAAAATCTTTTTCGAAAGTGTTGACAACTTCGTGTCGTTTAAGAGGTAATCTGCCATATCTTCACATTCCGTGGAAGATGTGGAAGAAAAGTCCAAGTAGGATTTGACTTTGTTAATGTCAATAAAATTCAACTGCAGAAGATAATCATCCACTAAGTTCATTAATCCCTCTTCCGATTCACCCACAATGACTAATGACCGAATAAATCTGCCGAGCCACTCCGAAATATTGTAGTTCACGAACTTAGTTTGTTCCATGAGAACGACGACAAACATGGAAACATCATCGTATTTAGCATGTGCGAGATCTGCGTATTTGTAAGGAGTTTTGATACTTCTTGCGATCAGCTCATCGAGCAACTTGGTTATTGGATCAGGGATACCTTCATCACTTTTACCAAATGACTTGAAGAGTGCTGTCACCACGGAACACAATGTCTCTTGATTAAATAAGATCTCCGACTTATATTCTACCAAAGTAGAGACTAGGTTAAGGAATTTCTCACTTGAAGAGGCAGTTGACGCAAGCTTCAAAAGATTTGTGAACAAAGAATGAGAGTTGGGCGTGGAGCTAAACCATTTTAATTGAGATTGATCAGCTTGATAGAATTGGATGGATAAATAATTGTCTAAGTTTGCCAAATCCCAACCCGATAATTTCGGCAAACTGACCACACTTTGAATGCCACTATTGGACAACTTGATCATTGTGCTATTGTTAGTTGGAATAATTGATTCATAAAGACTTGTTGCAGTAGTACAAGATAACTTTAAAATCTCATTATCTCCAACCAGTTGCCAGATTTGAATAATTTGTGCCAAGTCTGGCAAGTTTTGAAACACCAAATTTATCAATTCTTGCCTATTTTCAGTATGGGCAAAGAATTTGATCAACCGTTTTAAGGTCAAAATGATGAGTTGCAATGCAAGTTGTCTAATTAATGGCGGTTCCTTGTCATCAAGACAATGGACCAAAACTGTCTTACTTAGTGGGGGCAAACTAATCATGTCCACCACTAGTTTGTTACTGGATATTAATTCGTCTTCGTGAAACTCTGGAATAGGAATTGACAATATTTGAGTGTACAATAACGTGTGGCCGACCCACCAACTAGAAAGATTAGGCTCATGATACCCACCACCAGACTGAACAATCCAATGCAAATAAGGAATGATTAATTCTTGGTTAGCTTTTAAGGTCAGGATTGCGATATTTAATTGTGGGTTAGACTCCCAAGGTTTTAATGACTTAAGGAATGAAAACAAAAGCTTGTTATGTATACGGAAAGTCTTACCATTAGCAGTAATTGGAACACCACCCACACTATCTTCCTTACTCAAGTCCTTATTGAGAAAGCAAACACCCAATTTAAAATCAGTGGTTAAAGTGCTAACAAAAGTGTTGAATACAGTTGTAAATTTGGAGTCATCGCTATGCAAATCGATCAAAGACTGGATCTTAAACATGACATTATCATTGATGATCTTGCACTTTGTTGATTTCTTAAAGTTGGGTTCTCCGAGGACCATTTTGTTTAAAAACTCAAACCATTGGGTGAGTAATTCAGGAGAGTCTTCAGAAATGTGCTTGTATAAGTTATTCCCAATCTTGTAGTTATTTATGAGGAGATCCTTTCTTATGTGGTATGGAGCATTTGCGTTCAATGCAATCCAGAATTTCATAAATTGACTTCTAATAAGTTGGTCCCTGGTGGAGACTAGCAATTTTGGCAACACAGGGATGTTGAAATCGAACGCATTGAGAAATTCTGGAAGGAGAGTAGATGGGTGAAACTCAATAATTGACTGAAGCATCCGCAAAATAGGCAAGGTTGTCGGGTTTCTATTGTTTGTCAAACATCGATATACAATTTTGATGTGGTGATCCAAAATCTCCTTGTACCATTCAATGACTTGGGGTTTAACATCGGCCAAGAGTGGCAGTTCCTCTGTGGTGAAATCTGATAATAACTTCGCTGTTAACTTGGCCAAATTATTGGTGAGCTTGGTGAAACTGGCATGCTCGTTGACGGAGTTAAAGTAAGACCATGTGCTTAAGACCTTCGCCAAGTTGGAACCCTTTATGAAATCGACGGTTGTGAGTACATCGGATGACTCGAGAACTTGGTTTAACCGATCTACCGCCCCGGTGTCGACATTAGGCGAGTTGAAATACCTTTGGTCGTGCTTCTTCCGGTTATCTGAAGACATCGGTTACCAATGGAAACTAGAGCTAGTAATAGTGATTGGAGAGCTTTCAAAGGATTTAAATTTAATTGGTACTCATCGCTTGAGTTTTTCATATCATGGTGTGCACATAAACTTCGAGTCTTCTTATATTCACTAACGATGCTACCAACAACCACTTTAAATTGATGGAACTGAAGTCTTTGTCCCTGGAATCCCAACTTTGCTTAGGAAGTCCGTTTGTAAGAACATGCAATTGGAGATTACAGAAATGTGTAAGTTCTTAGAACAACTTGCGTCACAGATAGCTCATTTTTTTATTAGATGAGTATGTAATTGTGGTGTTGGAAGATTGTAATTTTGATCCAGAATACCACCAAGGGAGATGCTACCACATGATTCAATTTGGTTGTTCTTCCATAACTCCCTCGAGTTCTTTCCTGAATGTTTAATCTGCAGAGTAGTTCAATCACGTTCAACAAGCTGTAGCTTGGAGAAGAGTTATACCCTTTCGGACCAAATTGTCCTTAGTCTGGGATAGTGGGGTTGGTCAATGCGGTTTATGCAAATGCGACTAAGTATAGTGTACTCTTTACTATTTTCATAAGTCCTCCTTTCCAGTGGGGAAGATATGTAGTGTACAATTCGATGGCACATGCACCATTGGTGGGTCTATGGTGGGGTAATTAATAATTTTTTTGACAATAACGTAAAGAAGCAGAAGAAGGATGAAAGTAATGAATATCTTGTGGATAGCCTTAATAAGCAACCATGACTCTTTATTAGTATCCTCTCTTAGTTGCTTTTACACATACTTGTCAGTAGTCATGTAGGATCCAAAGCGGAGTAAAACGTCGTCCTTTTTCTTGGAGATTTGATTCCAATATTTCCCGCTTGAACCATGGGGTATCATCAGTGTTCCAAGTATGATCATGTTCTGTGTTAGCTTATCTTGGAAACAGTGTATTTTGGTACGCACGATACTGCAAGGAAAAAGGGGCGCCGCATGTAGGAAATCAAAGGTTGGAACAAGTGGCTGAGGTTGGGGGGAGATATGACCTTCGTATCAACGATATCATGACAGGTAACGCTTATGAGCCGAAGGAAATGCTTGCTTTGATATTCGTAACAATCCTAACTTTTTGTGATATTGTGCTTTGTAAGTGGTGTTCTTGTATTGCTCAGTGTGGAAAAGTGGGTTGAAACTGCAAACTAATATCACCCTGAAAAACTGCCACATTAAAGGAATGTGGATTTTGTGGGTGATGATGTGTCCTAGACTTTCAAGTTGACGGCCAGGCTTAGGGTATTTCAATGGACAAAACACATTGATCCAGTCGGGAATGCACTACAGCTGGATCGCATGAGTACATGAGACAACGCTGGGTTCTGGAATTGCAAAAAATTCTACTCTGGGTTCTGCAATTTCAATAAATTCTATTTTGAAGTGAGATAGGACCTTAACCCGTTATACTTAGTTGTCGTGCTAAATTAGTTAACTTACCATCACTCATCGTGATTATGAAAGCAATGTTGGTTGATTCGGAGTGTGCAAAAGAACCACAATCATAATTCTGCCTGGCTAATAGTTAGCGAACATAGTGGAATCAAAGTTGATGGTGCAAGATAAGATTCCTCTGTTCGTTTATGCGCCTGTACGGGTTTTCTTATCGGGAGAAATAGATAAAGATGGATTTGCTTTAACTCCTCACTAAGTGGGGACGAAAAAGATTGCTATTTGCATAGTGATATTGCCGCATGATTATTAGCCACATTTTTAGTGAGCATGTTGCGAAAACATTATGGCTAGTATCAGTGGATTTCAATAGATAAAGAGATCGTCACCATTACACTTTAACTACCCTCAATATACTATATTAATACACAGCACTGTGTTTGTACTGTATGCAGTGCATTCTGTGTGATTTCCAAACGCTAATAGTTCTGGACCAACCCAGATCACACATAAAGTGGGAGAGGGAGATCGACAAGTGTGAAAACAGCTACTCCTTGGCGTTGTGGCTAAAAGCGCTATGCCCACTAAAAATACATCCGAGTGATTCTTCACTAGATAGAGCCATTAATAGAAGGACTGCACCGCGCCTCTGGAATCTAATTTCGGTGGTGGTGGGAGTTTCCATACGCAAACACTACCTTCCAGTGTAATTAAATCAATCACTACCGAAGAATGCACTACCACGTCATTTCCCCTCATTGTAATTATATTTTTGTGCTCCGCCTAAATCGACTACATGGTGTACTAATTTGAGGCCATCCACAAACAGGCATTCAATAATTCATAGGCACACCCCTAACTAATGATCATTCCATTACGTAGATTATTCTCGAAATTCCTTTCCATAGTAACTCTATGTACAGGACTGACGTCGTTTCTAAAGGTTCCTGGTCTGCGCGTTCTCTTGTGAGGCCCCAGGTACGCACAAACTGCATATCCCCCGGAATGCTCTAAAACGGTTCTTTGTCCTATACGACAGTTTCCATCCATAGCTTACTTCTCCCTAGCACTTACGACCTGTCATAAGTAATTCCATACATCCAAACGCATCCCAAATTTCGCAAACTTGTATATGGACTTCCCCTCTATTCATAAAGCACTCCGAGGCCATTCTGATGTGCAACTACCATTGGTTTATATTTTCGTTATGGCTCCCTTGCTTCTTTGATTTTGTTCTTGTTTATCAGGTGCACTTGGGGTGCGTAACCATTTGCTGTTTGTGTCCAGTTTTGTGCACTCACAAAACCCAATCTCCACATCACAGACGTCCGTTTTCTACCCCTACCCCATTTGTGTACTATATATACAGAAGGTAGGATTTGTACGGTATATATGCACAGAGGTTTCTTCATATCAACTGTAATTTATTGATTATTTAATTTATTCATTCCTTGGTATTTATTTCTGATCTACAGTGACTTTCCATAAACACCTTCTCAACTTCCTTCCCTCATAGATCTCCTCACGAATCTGCATTGCCGTGTTTTAATGGCTTTCACTGAACATGTCGATCTTGAGAGTATGTGGCGTTTCTTTAATGTGTGGACTGATTATGGAACTTAATACTAACAATGGTAACCCCTTCCAGGAATTCAAGAACTTACTTCTTCATGACAAAAAGAAGAGAATAGTGCCCTCTCCTTCACCTTCACAACTACAAGAACAGTTACAGGCACAATCTCCTGAACTGTCTCCATCCCGTAATAGTATCCTCACTGACCCTCTTGATCACGAGGACTATGACGATGATAATGATGAAGATGATGACAAAGACGACGAAAAGCATGATTTTGGCGAAGACAAGACACATGTGCCCTCAGCAACATTTACTTTGCATCAAATGGGTTCCGATGTACTGCTACTAGCCCGAGATCTTCCTTCCTACTACATGATAGACTCAGTACTTGGTGAGGGAGCATTTTCCATAGTATACAGAGCAACAGACTTGCGGGACAGGTCACATGTTGCCATAAAGGTGATAGATAAGTCCAAACTCCTGTCGAAGCAGTTGGCGAACTGCAAGAACGAAATAACCCTCATGAAACGATTACTGAATCATCCCAACATCCTCAGGCTTCTCCACTACTACTCCGCAGATCAGTTTTTGTACTTGGTGTTGGAAAACTGTAATGGAGGAGAAATCTTCAATAAGATCATTGAATACACATACTTTCTGGAGGATTTGTCTCGTCATGTGTTTATTCAAATATTATCTGCTTTGGACCATTTGCACAATGTTAAGAACATAGTGCATCGAGATATCAAACCAGAAAACTTACTATTCGATAAGATACCGTTCATCCCTCGTACTGATCCCTCCCAGCACCTCCGCAAGAGTGACGATCCTTCAAAAGTGGACGAAGGAGTCTACCTGCCAGGCGTTGGAGGTGGAACTATTGGAGTTGTCAAATTGGCAGATTTTGGTCTTGCCAAACAATTGAAACACGAGACTCTAACTGATCTTAAAACTCCCTGCGGTACTGCAGGATATACTGCTCCTGAGGTAATCACTTGCAATTCCCAAAATGCTAGAAAGAGCAAGCAAACCACTGATAAGAGTAAACGCTTTCAGAATTTGGTAAGCAAGAAAAACTATTACCTGAAAGCGGTTGATATTTGGTCTTTGGGTTGTTTGTTGTACACTATACTCTGTGGATTTCCTCCATTTTACGACGAAGATAATGACACTTTGACGGAGAAAATCATAAAGGGGGAGTACGTTTTTCTTCAGCCATGGTGGGATGAAATTAGTGACAATGCTAAGGACTTGATTAACCACATGTTGGTGATTGATCCTGAAGAGCGTATCACCATTCTGGAGATCTGGTTGCATCCATGGGTTACTCAACTGAACCTTGCTGGTGATTGCGTTAACGATTACTTTCAAATGGAGAAAGAAGAGAATTATACGGAGCATATTGAGTTTGCCGGACAAGCTAACCATGAGAAGGAAGTTGATCATCCTGATCCAATCATTAAATTTGATGAATCTGTGCGTGCTGTACATAACAAGAGTCCAGCTGCAGCTGAAGCTATAAAGAAGGTTTTCAGTAACCCAGCCATGAGCAAAATGAAGAAAAACAGTCCCCAGAATGCGACTATCAAGTTGACTGTAGGAGCACCTTTAAATGACAAATGTGAACACCTTCCTAGAACGCCTATGCCGCATTTGACATTCAAAAATGTTTTTGACTGGGAACAAGCCGATGACGATGGTGATGATAATGATGACGAAGGACCCGATGACTCATTTGACGATCTGACAGAGTTGGATTCTGGAAGCGAATCAAAGAACGATGACAGTAGTGTTGATGAAATAAGAGACCGCTTAACGGAATTGAACGAAGTAATGTATGGCATCGGATCGGGGTCCTCCAAGAGTGGAACACCACGCTCTGAAGATGACTATCTTAATATCGTGGGCCAATCTGAGTTTGGATTTGGAGCCGAATCCCATTTCGGAGAAGTTGACGATTTAGATCTCCATCATTCTGCCAGCGACCAAACACGTTCTTCAAGCATCATCAGCTATAGTGGTGGCGAGATCAAGTTCACGATGAACTTGAACGACTCCAAGGTTTGGACTCGGAGAAAGTCACTGATTAAGTCGCATCCATCTGTGGCTCCTCCTACTACGGACATTAGCACTAGTGCTGTATAGCCCTTTTCTCTCCTTTACTTCTTTACTAATCATTAGTAACATTGACTTTCAGATACTATACATGTAACGAATAGGGCTATGGATCAATCAGAGGTGAACTACACATTCTGCCTTGAATTTTGCATTTTGCTTATCAATGACCTTGTACTTCTTGCTAGATTAGATATGCTTTGTTGGTGATCGTTGCTCTATTAAGAAAGAAACTGTTCCTTTCACAATATGGCTCAAACGAGCATTGGCCCCAAACATACAGGGTCAGGTCCAATCTATAGGCTGTGCACGAAGACACAAGAAGACCTAGAATCCGTTTGTATGTATATAGTCTACCGCTGCCACCGCCCACGACCTGTGGCCATAGGTTCGCCGTTTGGTTCTGGATATTAGGCAAGTCTAAAACGAAGCTAATATGTCCGATTCGGTAGGGCAGTTCGGAGTGTGTGGGTTCTGTGGGTCATACTTGGCTGTTCTTCCTGTTTCTACGTCTGTATATCTGGAGCAGTGCATCAAGATGCATAATTCTGTGCGTCAGTCCAGTCTGGTTTAGCTTTCTTCACTTGTCTAATGGCTGTAGATGTAGGGAGGCAGTCTTTGTGGTGAGATGGTAACTATGGAAGATAATTTAGCTTTGTAATTTTGATCATTTTTCGTTTCATCGATCAATTCATGACGGTTACCTTTTGTTGCACACCTTGAGATCTGATCGTTTCATATAACAAGTACTACGTTGTGCCGTTGTAATATATCACCTCAATAGATGGCACGCGGGAATTATTAATACTACGGTGTATAGGTTTTATCGCAAACACTGTTTTGGCTGACTTAGACTACGCAATCAACTATCATTTATCAATCTATCCATTTATCCCTCTATCCATCATTTATCAATCTATCCTTTTATCCATCTATCCATCTTCTAACCATCCATCGATTGCCTATCCATATATCCAACCATCTGGCCCTCTATCCTCATCTGTCAACCATTAACCAATCGAACCTTCCATTCCATCTATCCATCCATCCATCCTAATCTTTCTCGCGGGTAAAAGTCATTGACTGGTTGTAATCGCTATTATAACTGGAAGACAGCATCATTTGTGAAAATATGAATATGGTTGATGTCCATGGCTTTCTAGCACCAGTTTTAGGGAACCTAGGGAACCTGACATTGGAGCCACCGCCAGAGCCCATAAGACATTGGGAACACGTTTCCCGAATATCAGGCATTCTTTCATTATCAATATGGCTCTTTGCTCAACTTCCCCAGATTATAGAAAACCACTTGAATGAATCAGTATCCGGAGTCCTGCTTCTGTTTCTCTTGATATGGATTTTGGGAGATGCCACTAATTTGGTTGGCTGCATTCTTACCTGCGCTCTACCGTTCCAGATCTGTTTGGCGGCTTACTACTGTTTTATCGATTTCATCTTGGGTCTCCAGTATTGGTACTATACGCGCATCTTCCCCCAACAGCCTCTGGGCCACCACCACAACTTGCTCCAGAGTCCAGATATGCTAAGACCAGTCAAATCCACTGGTACGATAGGCGGCCATGCGCCTTCCAGGAGAAATAGATTTGAATACGAACATGAACTTGATGATGGTAACCAACTCAATAGTCCAGATGCGCAGGCTGATTCCAAAGACCATTTAAATGGTCCTTATCCCATATCCAATGGCCAGAGAGGTGCGCACAGAGTACCTTCATCGCCTCGTATGCGCTTGGATAACAGAAGACAAGATTACACTGGTGGAAGTCTAATCAAGAAATTGTTAGGAACATCTTTTATATCTAAGAGCCTCACAAAACCAGTATATGGTTTTCCTGTGAATACGTCACCTGAAGAACAAGTCTCTCGCACTCAGATGAGTTATGTTGAAAAGCTTATGATTGCATTCAACGCATTGACTTCCATATCCTTGACGAAGGAAAGCATCGGTACCATGTCTGCGTGGTGTTGCACTTGTCTCTATGTGACATCGAGATTTCCCCAAATATACAAAAACTTCAAAAATAAGTCGACTAAGGGAATATCGAAGTACCTTTTCCTCTTCGCAATGTTAGGAAACACTTTCTACGCTACTTCTGTGGTAACAGATTTATATATCATGAAATTGGTTGATCCAGAGTTATACAGACATGAATATTTGGTGCGTCTTCCATTCATTATAGGTAGCGCTGGAACTGTGACTTTTGACATAATAATTTTACTGCAAGTGTGGTATTACTCGTCTCCTTCAATCCGTCATCATCATCATCATCATCATCATCATCACCATAATCATGAAGGCGATCTCTCCCAACTGAATCATAGCCAGCATCCTATTAACAATAAGAACCCTCGCACATCGTCTTCCAATGAAGTCGATCATTTGGGCACACAAACTAAATTCCCATACACTGATGATTATTATTCAGACCCCTATGATGAAATGGCTGGATATTTGCCAGATGAAATGAACCGCAAGTCAAAGCATCATCATAAAAAGAGCTTGGAAACATTCCAAAAACCCGATTGGTATACCAACATTTATAAAAAGCCAGGGACTGATCTGAATGGAGCTTCAGCATTTGTGAATGCCGCGACTAAAGGTCTGGCTCCAGATGAATCAACTAGATTAATAAATCAGTTTACCCAAAGTTATAAGAATTATATCAATCCTTCGCCGCAATTGAACCCTCCATCGCATTATATTAGTGGATCGGCGTCGTTGACAAAATCCATCAATGTCAGTTCACATTCAAACATCATCTCCAATGCTATAAACACGCTAACTAGGTCTATTTCCAGTTCACCCATCAATACCGATTACTATATCTCTGGAAGTATGAAGAATCACAATTCTGGCGGAACTGCCATAATATCGAGTTCAGTAACATCGTCCCATTTGGCTACTTCGATAATTCCATCAATTATTGGCAACTACTCTTCATTATCTAGAAAAATGAAGGATGATACCAAGGTACCCTTTTCTCCTTCGGATTTTTTAAACGATGAATTGTACCATCCTACAGCAGGACCACTGAGTGACGTTGCAAGGGGTGCCTAGAGTTGTTCAGTTTTGCATTTCCAGTTTTATTATATTATCAGCATCTTTTGATTTTCAATGGTCATTTTAATATTTGCTACTTTCGTAGTTCATTTATGTACATAAACATAATTTAATGTGCTTGGTTTGGTTTAAAGATCACTTCAAAAATATGTTTCCGTGAGAATAAATAATATACCTATAATTAAAAAGGAGTGCTTTTAATTTTCAATCCAGTCCCTTCATTCGCCAGGCACTAGGTGGTAAACTCTGCAAGTAGATGGTCTTCTTTCTTACCCAGATTAATATGAACAACCCGCAAACAACGCAGATAAAATTAGCGTAGTAGTAACCATCCCGGAAGACAATCACCTGCCCCTTACCGTTGACACAGGCCTCCTTGTCTAATTCACTTTTAACTACGAATCCAGTCAGACAAACAGCATCTGTGAATTTATCAATCAAGACAAATATGAAAAATCTGGGCCAAGTCCCGCCAAAATTTGATACAGTATTCAAGGTGGTCATATATGTACCCCCTATGACTGGATCGGCAATGGTGTTGAAGAAGGCACACAAGGACACGAATTGTACAGTCAGAACAAAGGAAAGCATCAAGTGATTCAAAATGATCAAAATGAAATAGGCTGGAGTTACTACACCATCAGAAGGGAAAAAATAGACAAGAACTTGGGCAAACAGAGAAACAACTAATCTACCAGCAAAGCCGTAGATCCAAGGTTTCAATGGAGAATTTCCCTGGGCCCAAGTACCAGCATAGTAACCAATAAACATTTCAAAGGGGAAATTAATCAAGACGGAGATCGATAAGTCTTCCTTCGACAAGCCCTTTTCAATCAACTTCAAATTGGTGGCTGCTTCGTTCACTTGGAACCCGAACTTGGCAATAAGTAAAATGAAGATCAACAATTGCACATTACGCAACTTCAACACCTGGTACATTGCCTGGTAAACGTTCTTCAACTCTGTCCACTTCGATTTTGGCTGGTTGTAGAGCTGTTTTTCAGAAGTAGGAGTAACCGACTGCAAATGGCTTGGCTGCTCAGGGACAAAGTATATAAAGAATGACACCACAAGGAACATCCATCCCCAAAAGAACAAGTAGCTGCCGAGGGTAACCAAGCCCTCCGGTTGTGGATCTGATCTGATATATTTATTGACAAACTCAGGCGAACTCAAAGCAAGAAAAATGGTGAAACTGGAGAAGTAGCCAGTATTCATTCCAATTGTCTGAGCTGTAGAAGCGTAACTAAGAGAATCTTTAGAAAGACAAGTCAATGCCCAACCGTCAACAGCAATATCCTGTGTCGCGCAGAAGAACACTAACATGAAGAAACAAGCTGTGATGGTTGACAAGTGGTTCTGAGGTTCATCGAGCATGGAATCTATAAAGGAGCCGAGATAGATCAACGTCAAGCCCGAGATGGTCTGAATTGGAATAATCCATGATTTCCGACGTCCGATTTTTGGAGAATATATGGCGTCAACTATGGGCGACCAAAGAAGCTTCAAGCTGTAAGGATACGCTGCAAGACTGAATACACCCACCTGTGAGTAGGATAACTTGGACTTCAATAAGAAGGGAATTGACCCAAACGCCAATCCAACAGGTACACCTTGAAGCATATATAGGATTACCAACATGAAAAACGCCGGACGGTCCTGCGGTTTCAATTTTGTAAAAGTCTGCTTGGCATCCTTACTATTACTAATGGGGATAAGTCCGTCGTTTTCTTCGCCAAATCGTACGAAGTTGGTCTGTGTTGGATCTATGTGATTCCGTTTCATAGTACAGATATTCGATAGCGCGACAGTGAGTGATTTCAGTGTCAGTGTTAATGATAATGTGGGTGCCGTTTATGTGGGCATAGATCTAGTTAGGCATGTAAAAACGCAAATGAAAAAAAAGATCCCTGATAAGCGAGAGTTTGCTGGAATGGATGAATTTGTCCTTTGATTGCAGAAGTCTATAGGTTGATCTGCTCAGTGACCAAAGAGCCAAGACTCGACGTGTCTTGTATGGACTTTTTAGTTACGTGTAATGCTAGGATTCGGCAATCTTGAACCGGGGCCAGTACCGGGGGAGATCCGAGCGTTTGATCTCTAAGATCACTTGAATGGGCAAAAATATTTGTCAGGTTCCGAGTTCTAAGAGATATGATAATTGTAATAGTAGCAGAATGTGTTAGTATTGAACTGAATTCTTAGAAAATTGACGGACCCAGATTATTCATATAGTACTACATATGGACTTGTTCATTTAATAGGCGCTCTTCTCACTGTGATGTATGATACAATTGACACTATTAGTTCATTACTGTAAAAGTTCGGTTGAATAGCTTAAACGGTGTATTCTTTAGAAAAAGATGATCTTGAGTCGAATGCCTAATGTCAATGGCCCAATTTGCACAACGCTCAATCTCACTAAGTTTCAAGTATCTCATGTCTCTCGCCAATATCCTCATTATTATTTTACTTGATGTATTTATTGTCTATTCAAAAGTTAATCAAAACACAAGTTACTTTTTGGCGTTATGCGTTGTTCCAAGATGTATGAGTGCAGAAATGATGATGTTTTAAGCTGCAAAGCGCTTACAAGCCCAAAACCTTTCTGGAGGCTCTAACGACAATTTCCCTGTCTGGGAAAGCAAAGTCTTCCAACTCCTTGGCGTAAGGAGTAGGAACTTCACAACCAGTACATCTTTCAACAGGAGCATCCAAGTAGTCAAAGGCCTCGGATTCCATGATTTGGGCACAGATTTCAGAACCGACACCAAAGGCAGGGAAACCAGCTTCGACAGTGACCAAGTGGTTGGTCTTCTTGACGGATTCAACGATGGTAGGAACATCCAAAGGCTTGATGGATCTCAAGTTTATAACTTCAGCCTTAACACCATAGTCCTTGGCCAATTGCTCGGCAGCTTCAAGAGCGTGCTTGACATTTCTGGAGTGGGCAACAATGGTAAGATCGGAACCTTCGAGTTCAATCTTGGCCTTACCAATTGGAATGACGAAATCTGTGGACAAAGCTTCTTCGGAAATCTCGAAGGATTCACCGTAGGCAATTTCGTTTTCCAACAAGATGACAGGGTTAGGATCTCTAACAGCAGCCTTGAACAAGCCTCTGTAGTCCTCAGCAGAGTATGGGGAAAGAACCTTCAAACCAGGAATGGAACCGTACCAAGCAGCGTAACATTGCGAGTGTTGGGCACCGACACCAGCAGCAGCACCGTTGGGGCCTCTGAAAGTGATGTTACAGGGTTGAGTACCACCAGACATGTAGAAAGTCTTGGCAGCAGAGTTGATGATTTGGTCAATCGATTGCATGGCAAAGTTAAAGGTCATGAATTCAACGACTGGCTTCAAACCGTGCAAGGCAGCACCAACAGCCAAACCGGTGAACCCCATCTCAGTAATGGGGGTATCGATAATTCTTCTTTCACCAAATCTGTCCAACAATCCTCTAGAGATCTTGTAGGCACCGTTGTACTTGGCCACTTCTTCACCCATCAAGAAAACATCGTCATCGTGGTCCAATTCCTCAGCAATGGCAGAGTTCAAGGCATCTCTGACAGTCATGGTCTGTACGCCAGCAGTAGTGGCAGCCGTACGTTCCATCATTCTCATTGCTTGGTATTTACCAGCTTGTCTCACGGTTCTAGAGGCAAGCATGGCTGTTTGAACAATCTTGGATGGGGCCATTTTCCTTGTATATTATTAATTATTTAATATCTAACAAACTCTGCTCTGAAATCACCGAACACGCAGAATCAGTTACTCAATTCTTCAGGCGTACTATGTCCCCTCCAACAAAAAAGCACACAGTATGTGATTAGTGAATTGTAATGATTGTATTCTATTTGCAATGCGTTGATTATTTGAGTTTTTGGTTAAAATGGGGGTCGTGTGAGACCGGTCTTTTTTGCGACCTCCCCGCGGTCTTCATCGATCCGGTTGCGGACATTGATGTCCGTTCAATAGATTGCGATCACGTGCGTGATATCCTGTTGGGATCCTGTCATTGAGTGTCGCAATATGTCATAAAATGTCGTTTGAATGTCGCTATAATATCACGTGCGGTAACCACTCGCTTACATTTATTATTTATGGTTTGTTTCGACTTTCATTTCTCGGAGTTCCCGGGTGGGGCCGGCCGGGGTGTTCCGGAAGAAGGTTGGTCCCTTTTTCCACCAACAACTAAAGTCTTTGATGCAAATGACTCAAACATGACTCCAATCAAGTGTTGAGCTTGTAATTGAAACTTTCCATTCCAGATTCCATCCCCGCTTTTCCACTTTCCCCTCGGACACCCAAAAACCATCTCGGTTCTGTTCTGACCCTGAGCCCATCTATTAATGGTAAACCCTTGCCACAATCGGAACAGCAACACCCCTCCTACTCCTTAGTATCAGTTCTGGTGACCCATTTATGGATTACTTAAGTATGAGCCCAAGAGTATTGTTGGGGGGTTTCGGCATTGTGTGCAGAGAAACGGCGACCTCGATTCGGTATAAGCCTCGAAAATCGATTTTCCGTTGTATGCCCAATCTCTTTATATAAATAGTTAGGCAATCTCCAATTCATCGCTCTTATCTCTATCCAGTATCTTCAATCAAATAGACCATAGTAGCAACAATGCTTTCTTGCGCATTGAGAGGAAACAGGTGCTGGAAGCAACAACTTTCCAGGGTTCAACCCTTAGTTAAGAGTTCCGTCATAAAGGGTATTCGTTATAAATCAGTGCATCGTCCCGATAACGGTTCTTCCAGTGATGCTTCTGAAGCTGCCGATGCGGCTCCTACCATCATCGCTGAGTTGAGAGACCAGTTCAACCACCCCAACAAGGCTACATGGCTCGAAGCCATGAGAGAACGGGAAAGACAGTTAGCTGAGGGTAAAGTGCTTGACTCTTACACTTACACTGATCCCATAACCACAGAAGTTGGGGAGAAAACAAGAAGTGAATCCTTTACCTACTTGGCATTGCCCTTCAAAGACGACGTGTGGTTGTGTGATTCTTACATTAATGCTTTTGGTAGGTTGAGAGCAGGTAACTTGTTCCAGGACTTGGATGCTTTAGCCGGTAGAATCGCATATAGACACTGTTCTCCTGCAGAACCAGTCAATGTGACTGCTTCTGTTGATCGTATCTACATGCACAAGAAGGTCGATGAGATTAGCAACTATAACTTCCTTCTTGCTGGTTCTGTTACTTGGACCGGTAAGTCGTCGATGGAAATCACTGTTAAGGGATACGCATTTGAGGAGGCTCTCCCTACAGTTATCACTCCAGAAGTATTGCCTGATGATAATGTTTTTATTACTGCTAATTTCACATTTGTGGCCCGTAACCCCATCACCCATAAGTCCTTTGCTATCAACAGATTGTTGCCTGTAACTGAGAATGACTGGTTGGACTACCGCAGAGCTGAATCGAGAAATGCAAAGAAGAAATTGGCAGCTAAAACCCTGAAGATCATCCAACCCACTGAAGAAGAAAACCAATTGGTATACGATATGTGGAAATTTTCAAAACAGGTTGACTTGTCCAACAAGAAGGGTGTTGCATTCACCAAGGACACCAAGATGCTGTCTACCTTGTTTATGCAGCCTCAGTACAGAAACAGACACTCATACATGATCTTTGGTGGTTATTTGTTGAGAAACTCTTTTGAATTGGCATATTGTGCAGCTGCTAGTTTTGCCAATGCTGGTCCCAGATTCGTATCCTTAGATTCAACCACATTCAAGGCTCCAGTGCCTGTTGGATCTATTCTTTTCTGTGAGGCTACGGTTTCCTATACTGAACACATTCATGACTCCGAAGAAAATGATTTACCCTTTGATTTCCACTTGCCTTCGACCAACAAGCTTTCTGAAAAGCCCAACACCTTCCTCAACGAGCCAGGTACGTTGATCCAGGTTAGAGTTGATACTTCCATCAAGAACTTGGAGTCCACCATGACCAAGGAATCAGGTACATTTATCTACTCCTTTTTTGTTCCTCAATCCTCGTATAACGGTACACAGACTAGTTTCTGTACCGTCATTCCACAAACCTACTCAGAGATGATGGAGTATGTCGAGGGTAGAAGAAGAGCTCAAGAAACTGCCTCTTTTGTTGCGACCTTGTAGTGAGAAAGTTTTATAATGCAAGATTTTATAGATTTTATAATAATAATTAATAGTGCCTTTAATAGAATTGCAAAAATGAAGTAAACGATCATCAGCTTTAACTTATTACAAACCATAACGTATTATTTAAGTGAATTCATTATAATACAAAATATGAGATAAAAATCATGCAAAAGTAAGAGAAACCGATACCTAAAAAAAATAATAATAAAGACACATAATTATACAACAACAATAAAACCAAAAACGAATCAAACAACCAATATACGTATACTAATGATACAAGATTCTATCCGGCAGGAAGGGGGTGGGGATTTGACTAATCGCTATCACTATTGTGAATTACTGCTGATTCACCGCTAGGCAAAATTGCATTGTCAGGTTCGTATGATGAGTCACGAAGACTGGCCTTTCTAGTAAATGCAACTAACTTAGGGTTCCCATTGCTGTCGATAGCCATACCCGAGTTGATAGCTTCTCTGGATCCCAATTTGAAGGCCTCATAGTTTGGGCTTTCTGTTTGTTCGGTTCCATGGGGTGAATTCTCTGACATTGGTGATATCAATGGAACATTATTGAGGTTGTCGATAGATGAATGGAATGGAAAACTGCGCATGACTTCGTCCTCTACACCTGGGGCTAAATCCCCTCTGGGAGAAGGAGTGGCGCTGAATTCATTATCTGCCTCTTGTAGTATATTCTCGTCCTCGTTCATGCTGGTTTCAGGGGAGTTATTATTGGTCGCGCTTGTGAGTTTGCCTAAGAGGTTGTAGCTGCTGTTGCTCATACTGCTATTAATTGTCTGGTTACTCTCATCTCGTATCGAGTGGTAGACAGAACCCAGTCCTCTGCGGGAGTGAGCTGGGTCCTCGGCATTAAAAATCTCCACATTGGGCTGCAGAAGAATGTCGTTTTCATCATCCAATGCTGGTGGTGAGAATCTATCTTTGGGATGAAGTTTTGTAGTTGCCAGGATGTTGGGGATTGTACTACCGGTTGTGTTGTAGTCTTCGGTCACCTCATCAACAATATCCAAGTACGAAGTATTTCTGCCTCCTTGGACGATGTTCCCATCGCTATCCAATCTCTGAAAGTTGCCACTGGAGTTTCTGGAAATGATTCCAGACATCAGAGACCGCTGGGAGTCACGACTGATGTCATCAACCAACTTCACCGAAAACAACCTCTCAGTGTTAACGGTACTCATGGAGGCATCGGATTGTCTATAATTAGGATTGCGTGTTTCAACGGGCAAAACTGATTCATCTTTCGGAATGTTCTTGGAGTCCTCCTCACCATTGGCCCTCCATGACATCAATGGCTTGTCTGAAGTATCAAAATATTGGTCTCGAGAGTCCACTTGAGTCAATGACGAAGAAACGGAATTAATATCGTCAACTTTCTTTGCGGCTCCTCCAACAACTGGACTAAATCCAGATTTGTGCAATTCCATTTGCTTCAATGCATCCAACTGATCTGCTTGCTCCTTCATATATCTGGTCTTATCGTCATTCTTGGGCAAGACAGACATAGGAGGTAACTTTTCGACATCATCAGAATTGCTGTCATCTGTTTGCTTCCTTCTTCTGACGCAACAGAAGAGAACCAAAACTAAAGCAACCAACAAGACAAAGGCTGGAATGCCTGCAGCAAGCCCAATAATTAACTTCTTATTATCTTGATGGTGCTTTCCACTAGATGCTTCAGATGTCTCTGTAGATGTTGGACTTGGAGTCGAAGACGAAGACGATGCAGAAATTGGTGAAGCCGAAGATACCGACTTTGAAACACCTGAAATCACAAATGATTTCTCATCGGATTTGAACGATGAAGTTGCCTTGATTGCAATTTTAGCCGAATCAAAGTCTTTGGGAACATTACCATTCAATGTCAAGTTTGCCGAATGGTAGGTTAACCATGACTGGTTGTCTGTATCAACTGAAATTGTAGTACTATTGAAATCAGTGAAATAGGACTTCAACAATTGGTGACTGAAATATTCACCCTTCGTTGCATTGAGATCGGGCAAACTGCTTAAGGTGAACAATGAAGCCATAGCTTCCAATTGATATGGCAATTCAACACTGTTTCCATATACATCCTTAATTGTGACAGTGAAATTGCTAACGGTAGACTCGTCCGGGAATGCCCCCGATAAGACATAATCGGAGTCGTCAAAAGAAGCATAAGATGGGAGGTTGTCGATGTACACTTGGGAAATGTTTTCTTTGGCAATCAAATTTTCATCAAGATACACCGTCTCCAAAATGGGGACAGTATAGTCGATTTCCATTTGTAATGTGCCATTGATTTTTTCTGTTTGATTTTGGGAAGTGGATAACGTATGGTATCCAACAATTAACTCAAAATATCCAGCAGCAGCAGCAAATCCCTCAATATCTGAAGCAATAAAGGCAAAATTATAGTTACTCGAAGGCGCTATGTCGCTAACGACATAAGGGACAGTCCCTACAAACGATAAATCCTTCAGATTAAATTTAATCCAATTGGGCAAGGAAGATCTGTCGGCGGATCTTCCGTAGTACGCAACAACTTCACCTGTTGAGTTGGAGATCAGATCAAATACAGAAGTATCAAATGTTATGTTAAGCTTCTGACCTTGTTGGACAACCAACCCGTTTTGACCATTGGTTCTTCCAAAGTGTCCAATTTCTGAGAACATGACATCGTCAGATGATAGTCTGACGCCTGGTAAGTCGCTCACAATCATGGAGTAGTTGTTGGAGAGTGTGTTATTTTGGGAGTCGATGCCAGTTAAAGTGATCTCAAAGGTTCCTAGGTCATCTTGGCTGGGAGTTCCCAGGAAAGACCTTGAGCCACTGTCAAAGTGGAGCCACTGGGGTGTATTCAGCACCTGGTACGATATGATACCATCATCTAATGTTGACTTATAAGTAACGTTTGCCATGGTAAAGGTATAGCTCTGGTCAACGCGTGCCACGTTTGGTAGCTGCTCACTGAATGGGAAGCCCACATATACCGAAGCATGAACGACAGTTATAAACTGGAGAAGCATCGACAATATCAAGAGTGCCCACTGCTGGGTAACGCATATTGTCCTCATCTTAGGAATGGACTTACCTGAAGATACGGCAGTGTCCTGGAGGGAGAACGGTCAAGGGGATAATGATGATAATGCAATAGGGCTTGAAGTCTCAGAAGAAGGGAATGAAAACCGTAAAAACCAGGTCCAACCAATTTAGATGGATATGAATAGTAGTACCCTACTTGATAAGAAGGAATATGAGGAAGGAGTAAAATGATAATAAAAAGAGAAAAAGAAGAAACCTAACAAACTGGGTTGCTGATATTACAAGTCAATTTCCAAAACCCAATGTTGGTCTTCGATACCATCCACCTTCAATGGTATCCCATCTACAATAAAAATATCCTTCCGCGTAACAGCCATGCCATCCACAGTGTCGTTATAACCGTTCACAAACCCAACTCTGATTGTTCTAAAGTGCTTGCAGGTCCCCCTGTCTGGCCCTGGAACCTGGGCAACCTTGGATTACAATTAATAAACAAGTCCACTGCCTACATATTCTGCCGTACAAACACGAATTGGTGGTAATGTTTGGGTGCAAAATTCAAGTGTCCACGATTTTTTCAATTCGCGTTTCTAGGGTGGAAAATCGCAGCCATGAGGTAGAATGTTTTTGACCCTCGCGGAGCAATCAGTTCACTGTTCTTCGTGGTGCAATTCACGAGATATCGACATGTAGACCATTGCAGCAATGGGATGTCAATAGTTTCACTTGATTTTACATGGTCGACATGCAACCATATGAATAACAAATGGTGGTGGAAAGAGTGTCCCTGTTTTAATGAATGCGCGTTCTTTTGTGTAGGTTTTTTTTGAATCAACTATCAAAGGACGCAACTCGGAGATACGTGTTTCCTAATTGGGGTAAATGGATTTTCCAAGCTAATTCGTCCCAATGCAGATAGCCTATAAATCGTTTAAGCTCACTCTCAAGACCTAAACATATTCTAGTCAAAGTGGTCATGCAGTTATTCTATATTAGCTATAAAGGTGATTAAGAGCTTAATATTCCAACGAGTGGTGTTTTGTCGTCCTTCAGTTGAATGCGTGAAGTGAAATAATCTGATAATTTTACGTTTTAGCTTTCTTTAGTTCTACAACCACGTTAAACTGGCGTCTAAGTGCAATGGCTGGAGAAATTAGGTACACCCAAGCGACCGCAAAGTAACCGAAAATTAGTCCAACAACCTTCTCGGTGATGGAGTGGAAATATACATTGGTCATGAGTAACATGAACCACCAGAGCCCAATTAAGCCCACCACACACCACTGGGTGACTTTATTCACCCCCTCACGAAATGGAATAAACTCGAAGAACATAAAAAGGGATGAATGTACCAACAAAAAGACATGGCCAGAAGGATCATGTCCGCCCACCCATTCGCCTTTATTCTTCTTGCAGATATACGAGCTCACCATATAGGTGTGCCCTTCAGGTGCCACTGTCTGTTGTATGTGAAGCGGAAGCAAATGGGTTATATCAGAGTTAAACTGGCATCTCCCACCCGTCCATACAAAGATCCGATCCATAAGGGGTAACCCAAAACACCATTGTGTAAATAAAATCCACCATATCGTCATAATAGTATATCTTATAAGGAAGGGAAGGAGCTTCTTATGAGGCTTCTTACTGTGATTTACACCGAAGTGAACAAAAGACACCACAGTGGTCCATCCCCATCCCCTCTTCACCATGAGTTGATTGATGAAGTTCCTCTTATCGGTGTAAAAACTGTACACTTCGGCATCAGGACTGAACCAGTGAAAAAGGCGGCCAAAGGAGAAATTCAATAAAAACAGAAATGCAAATGCCGCGTGCAACAAGCCAAAATGATACCGAGATTTGAGTCTGCGATCTAGCTCGACTATCTGAGTAAAATGTCGCTCATATATTGCTTGGTTATCCATTTCTGTTTGAACGAACCATAGAACAAGTAAGTTGTTTTCTTGCTTGCCACTGCCACTGCCACTTCATTAATTTTCAACGGGAGTTTGGGAAAACCTAAATTTTGTGTTATATTATCATGTCACGTGCATCGGGAATATTACTCCGGAATATGGGGTAAAGAATGCTACATTTCTTTGTTTATTCCAAACTAAAAATGAAGGCATTCCTTTGCCAACTTCTTTAACAATTAAATTATATCCTACCCTTTTACACAAGCTATAGATCCATTAAACATCAACGTTTTTGGCAGCAACTTGCACAATCCAATTCATTACTGGGTTTCCAGCATAAAAGGATCCCACCAAAGGAACCACGGAACAACCAATATCTACCTTTGGTTGCTCTGTGGTAGGACCAAAGTCAACAAAGGCTTTACCCTCTGCTAAAGCCACACGGATTACTTCCTGCATCATTACAAAATATGCTTTGTAGTTTTTCGCAAGTTGATCATTCAAGCCTTGAATGTCTGATGTAATGGTTTTACCCAACCGGAATATGACACAAGATGCAACATACTCATCACCAACCTTTAAGAACATGAGAGAACGGTCGTTGTTCTCATTATACTTCCCACTTTCGGGAGATGCCATCGAATAGATAAAATTAGGAGTGGGATTAATTAAGTACGATGATTGACCTCCCTCTTCTCTTCTCTGGTAGATATCTTTCCAGAGTTCCATTAAACGGTGACAATCTTCATGCAGGGGTCTATCGATAAATATAACTTCACCCTTATCTTGTTTGAATGGTTGAACTTGAACACGGTATTTCACTTGCTTGAAGAATTCTTCAGCAGTCTTGTTGGTATAGGGTCTTAAATCAATAATATGACCATTGGGTAAGGGTGCCGTACACCAACCAGAAAAGGCTATAGTTTTTTCTGTATTAGGGTCTTTAAATGTAGGGTCTAAGAGCACTCGGCAACGTTCGCTGCTGTTTAATTTCAGGTTCCACTTACTCAAAGCATAAAGAACAGCGCCAGCACGAGCAACTGGTTTCTTTGGCAAAGAACAGTAAAATGTGGATCTTCGGAACGGCCAGTGGAAGCCCAAAAGTCCGAATCTAATACACAAGCTGGGATATTTGGATTCAGCACCGAACCACTTCAGAAGCAACTTCCCTCCAAATTTAGCAGGAATATAAGAAGTCAAGTCATATTTTTCAATGACTGTTAACAATGTGAGAGCTTCTGTGTTACACAATATATCATAAAATTCTTGCGAATTGTTGGCCATCAGCTCCAATGCAGCCGCTTCTCTTTTCTGCTTCTTATTCTTATCCTTCTTCTGTAACTTCTTCAACTGGTTCTTCAGCAAAGGCTTATAACTTTCCATATCAAATTGCTTGTGATCCACAAAGGTGCTTACATCACTGGACATACTTGTTCTTGTCCTGAAGAGTACGTCCTCCTTGTCCAAGGTATCCCAAGTATTACTGGGAATTTGCGCCGTCTTATTCGTATTGTATGTACGGATAAGCTTAGTTTTCATACCTGGCAAGTCTGACGACAAATAACTTTGAATAAGTGATAAAGCAGCCTTCCCACTGATACCTCCATTGTACTTAAAGTTACGGTCGATCAAATGGGCAAGGCCATTAAGCTGAAAATCACTCAAAGACTTCAAGTCATATTCTTCAACTTGAAATGCGGGAGGATGTCTTCTTCTGAAATAACGCACCAAGACAAGTAAGGTCACCCCACATACAATGTTACAACCAAGTAAAATGGGGTTGCTTATTGGAATGGAGAACAGCGAAGAAAAAGAATAATGGGAAACAGTGATAATGAGGGCCGTGAACATAAAAATAATCATGGTGACCCCGTACGCAGTAAATATGAGGATAATTTGCCCCATCAAGACGGACAAACGATTTTCCTCATTAATGATAGCAGCAATAATGATTGCCATAAAACTCTGGACGATAAGAAAAGTGTACAAGTAAACGTACATGTTGCAAATCCGAGGATAGTACCGAGTATGTGTCTCTGTACGCATAGTATTGATGTTAATCTGGATTTCTGAGATACCAGTACCAAAGTGGAATAAGGCCATCAAGGCAAACATAATATGGTACATCTTCAAACTGGAAATCCACCAAATAGTGAGCAATAATGAATCCACAATTAATGAAAGAATGGAAATGGTAAGATATGCAATATTGGGAAGTGTCTGCAATGAGAATGGAGTTCTGAGTTTACCGTCTGCATCCACGCCTGCGTCTCTGTCCGCAGAAGACAAGAATGCAATGCGAACAATGATGGAGAGTGCAACAGCTAACCATATAACCACCTTCACGATTCTGAGAGCTTTTCGTCGTCTTGGGTTCAGATGTAATGATGGGCATGTTCGTTCTGCCACAAGAACAATGAGGATCATGATATCTTGCGACACTGTAATGATGCCGTAACTGAAGGTGAATAGGAGCTCTGAGTATAAAGTGTTGAACAACACCACTTCGACGATGTTGAGGATAAGTGAGAAGATGACCAAGAATAAAGCATTGCGTATGATTAGCTCAAGCCAAGCTATGCGAGTGTGCTCCTTTTTGGGGTGGGGTTGAATAGCAACTGGTTCTTGTTTCTCCTCGTCGAAAGGAATATCTTTTATTTGGGTCATTATATGGGAATTAAACAAATTTAAAATGGTATGGAATTTAAAATGATAAAACGCTGCGCTCTAAGTTTGGATAGACGAAGGATGTGTTAGCTGAGTAATAAAGATGTGTTTGGTATTAATCGATATCAAACCTGACTATGTTTGCTGCTTACTGCACCTATTGCACTGTACTAATAGTTATTTCAAGTTGTTTCCGATCCATTTATAGTTTTATAAGTTATCTACGGATTCATTTGGTTATATACTCTGGGCCGACTTGGAATCTTGCGCACCATTTCTACAACAATTGCCGCAGTGTGTTAGTGTTGCAATTATTGCTTTTCCGTGTTTTCCTAACCATATCGCACAGCCCTGCATGTACGTGCGGGAACCGGGCCGACAATTTGACAGAAATGACTTCTTTGTTTACCTGCACGAAAGCACGTATGCACACCGCGATTCAAATAGACACATTTTATCAGCCTTGGTGGGTGGGGGACAGACAAATCCAAGTAACTCAAACAGAATAAACGAGATGGTCTTGGCTTTTCCAGGAAATGGACAAGGCTGCTTCAAGTCTTTTTCGGGAACACTTGCGCAACTCTAATACCTAAATTTATTCAATTATTATGTTAATTTTTCCATAGTTGCTGAGACCCCACTCAACAAGATCTTCATTGTCTATTTTGACGGATAGGTATGAACGTGCGCTACCGGTCTCGTATTTGTGTCCTTTCTTCAATGTAAAAACCTGGGGCTATGCGATGCCTCTTTTTGAAGTGGACGTACAATTATGTCATTTACTCACGACAGTGTCCTGAATCTCATTCACCAACCGATCCTATTAGTTATCTATATGTATATATATATGTGTGTGTGGGTAGGTGTCTGTGTGTGTACTATTAAAGTCACAGATAATAGTAATGGGTACACTTAATTGGAAAAAAAATAAGGCTCTCCATTTATCAAACTTACTTTCTTAAAGGTGAAGATGCAGCAAAAAAAAAAATGAACTTTGCATCATCTTTTGCAAAACCTAGTTTGTAAAGATGTAGACACAGTTGTAGTGACAGTTGGTGAATTTACTTGAATCGTCTGAGAAAGTGACTCATCGCCGTGCGTGGAGGTTGGTGTAGTGGTACTTAAGTCCGTGTGGTTCTTGTACTTTCCCTCTCAGTTTGGAAACTTTCAGCCTTGTCTATGTTCATTCAGCACTGCCTTAGGTACATTAAGGTTTTCCTTATTGTTGATCTTGTACCATCATGAATGGAATCGTGATTGAATCTTAAGTGTAGGTCTCACTGTGTCTATCACCATATCTATCACTGTCCGTATCACTGTATCTAACAATCTGGACATTTAAGTATAGGTTATGTCTGTGTGTGTTTAAGTATAGGTTATGTTTGTGTGTGTGTGTGCTCATGTATGCTAAACTATGGAGCCCTACTCCTTATTGGCTAGAGAGTCCTGCTTACTCTTTGTCCGTCTGTTTGGGCAGAGGGAAGTTTCACCCGCGTGCTTGAGGCCTATTTTTATCTCTTTCATCTAGCGATTTAATTTCTCCCTTTTCGTCTTTATTCCGTTGCTTCCCGTCGGTAACATTGCCCTTTTGGTCGTCCTGTGTTTCACCCTTCAGTTCACCCTTCAGATTGTCATTCTGTCCCATCCACCGGCTGACCATGTCGTTCATGAGCTGACCCGTGAAATCGGGATTCACCAATTGCCTCCGAAACTCCTCGTTCATAAGCAACTGAAGCACATGCAAACAGTTGGGGTACACAATGTACTTGGCGTATTCGGGCTGGCTCCAGTACTGCAAGTATTTGAGATAGTTGATGAAACTGGGATCCGAAAGATAGTGATTCTGCGCAAGATACGAAACATAAGGAATGTTGGCAAGTGACTGCACAAACTCGAGCTCAACCTCCCACCTCGTGGGTAATTCCATATTCTCAGACATGATAATAATAACTTCTCCAGTTAATGCCTAAGGTTAAGTATCCGACTTTATTCCACTATTAACGGATTTTTCTTTTATTGAAAAAAATATATCACGTGACGTCGTTTTGGTATAATGTGATTTCATATCAATTCACCTATCTATTACTAAATTCTGGATGAATAGATTCAACATCATATTATTGGAAAACGTTTACACAAATGTGTGGTATAAATAATAAAAAGTATAAATTAAAATGCCCCTAAGAGCAACAAGAACGGAAATTTAGTTTATTCATTGCAACAAAATAGTTGTAATCAAGTCAAGAGCATCAACTGGCTCACCTTCCTTGATAACAATCTCACCAACAACACCATCACAAGGAGCACTGATGACCATCTCCATCTTCATTGCCGAAAGAACAGCAATTGGATCACCCTTACGAATATCGTGCTTCTCCTTAGCCTTGACTTCAATGATAACACCAGCCATTGGTGCACCAACTTCATTTGGCAAGTGGGCTTTAGGGTGCGACTTGACATCAACTTGGATTGTCTTGTCTTCAATGTTGACTGAACGCATTTCACCATTCAATTCAAAGAAAACCTCTCTGAAACCAGTGGTGTGGTTAATTTCACCAATGGCCAACAATCTGATAATCAAAGTCTTACCTTGCTCGATATCAACAGAGATTTCTTCACCAATCCGTGGAGGTTTGAGGAAGAATCTGGTTGGCAAGATAGATAAATCACCGTATTTGTGAAGCAATTTACGGAAGTCTTCAAACACCTTTGGATACATCACATAAGATGCAATGTCATTTTCAGTGATATTGTTGCCGTATCTAGAAAATAATTCTTCCTTGATGGCATCAAATTGAACAGGAGGTAAGTTCAACCCAGGTCTGTTAGTCAACTTTGCTCTCTTGTTACCCAACATCTTGGTACGCAAGGGTTCTGGGAATCCACCGTATGGAGTACCCATAAGACCCTCCATAAAGTCTAAGACTGAATCAGGGAAGTCCAATTCTCCAGCCAAGTTTTCAACATCTTCCTTGGACAAGTTGTTGGTCACCATAAATTGAGCCAAGTCACCAACAACCTTGGAGGTTGGTGTAACCTTAACAATGTCACCCAATAATTGATTGGCAATCTTATAGTTCTCCTTAGTAGCAACCCACTTTGCACCCAAACCCAATTGTTGAGCCTGGAACAAAAGGTTGGTCAATTGACCACCAGGGATCTCATGCATGTAGACTTCAGGATCAGGACCCTTCAAGTCAGCTTCGAAGCAAGAGTACAACAATCTCATTGCTCCCCAGTAGTTGTCAATCTCTCTCACCAATTCAGAGTTTAATCCGGTGGCAACTTCACCTTCCAATGAAGCCAAAATGGCACTGATGGATGGTTGGGAAGTCATACCAGACATAGAGTTAGATGCAGCATCAACAACATCAGCACCAGCCTTAGCAGCTGCAGTCATCGATGCAACACCAGTACCAGCAGAATCGTGAGTGTGGACGTGGATAGGTAAGTCAGGATATTTGGCTCTGATGGAACCGACAAGCAATTCGGCTGCCTTAGGCTTTAAGGTACCAGCCATATCCTTGATACCAAGGAAGTGAGTACCCATGGCAACAATCTTGTCAACAACATCCAAGTAGTATTCCAAGTTGTACTTCTTACCTGGAGTCAACATGTCACCAGAATAACAAACGGTAGCTTCAACAACACCCCCAGCCTTCTTAACGGCATCCATACCAACCTTCAATTGCTCCAAATCGTTCAAAGCATCGAAAACTCTGAAAATATCAACACCAGTTTCCTTAGCTTGTGCAACAAAATGGTCAATGGCATTGTCTGGAAGAGAAGAGTATGCCACACCATTAGCACCACGCAAAAGCATTTGGAAAGGAATGTTGGGAACAATCTTACGAAGTTGGCGCAAACGTTGCCAAGGATCCTCGTAAAGGAACCGCATTGCAACATCGAAAGTTGCACCACCCCAACATTCCAAGGAAAATGCACCAGAAAGAGCGTGAGCAGTAGTTGGAGCAATGTTCAACAAGTCAATTGTTCTAACTCTAGTAGCCAACAACGATTGATGGGCATCTCTCCAAGTGGTATCGGTGATCAATGTACCTTGGAACTTTCTAACTTGACGCGCAAACTCTTCAGGACCTTCCTTAAGAAGGACCTGTCTCCAACCTGATGGGGGTGAAACATTGTCAACATCAATGACCTCACCGGTCTTGGGGTCGTGGATAAGAGGAATTTGAGCATCAGTCTCCAACTTAGGGAAACCAACTTGACCCTTAATAGAAGACCCATTGACAACCAAGTCACCCAAATAGTTCAACAATTTGGAGGCTCTGTTTTGAGATGAGATCATCTGGAACAATGAAGGAGTATCATCAATAAAAGTAGTCCAGCACTCTCCCTTGATGAAAGTTTCGTTGGTTAAAAGGGTCAAAAGGAAAGGAATGTTAGTGTGAACACCTCTAATTCTGAACTCAATTAAAGCTCTCAACATCTTCCGACGAGCAATCTCATAGGTTGAACCACTGCAACTACATTTGACCAACATCGAGTCGTAGTGTGGTGAAATCACTGAACCAGCAAACCCGTTACCACCATCTAAACGAACACCGTTACCACCAGAAGATCTGTAAACTTCAATCTTACCGGTATCAGGTTGGAAGTTTCGAGCAGGGTCTTCAGTGGTGATACGACATTGAATAGCGAACCCTCTTGTGGTGATCTTGTCTTGCAAGAGACCTAATTGCTCCAATGAAGCACCAGCTGCAATTTGGATTTGAGCCGCCACGATATCGACACCAGTGATTTCTTCAGTGATGGTATGTTCGACTTGAATTCTGGGGTTGATTTCAATAAAGTAGTGACGGTTCTGTTCATCAACAAGGAACTCTGCAGTACCTGCGTTACGGTAGTTAGCGGCCAGTGCCAACTTGACAGCGTCAGTCAAAATAGCGTCTCTAACATGAACAGGCAAGTTTTTGGCAGGTGCGATTTCAACAACCTTCTGGTGACGTCTCTGCACGGAACAATCACGTTCAAACAAGTGAATCACGTTACCGTAGTTATCAGCCAACAATTGGACTTCAATATGCTTTGGCTTGTCCAAAAACCGCTCGATGAAACAGGTACCGTTACCAAAAGCAGTCTTGGCCTCTGAAGTAGCTCTCCTGAAGGCATCTGCAATGTCATCACCTTCACGAACGACACGCATACCTCTACCACCACCACCAAAAGCAGCCTTAATGATAACTGGCAAGCCGTATTGTTCAACGAAGGCGACAGCTTCGTCGACAGTATCAATTGGACCTGGGGTACCAGGAACAACTGGAACGTTGTTTTCGAGAGCCAAAGTTCTGGCAGAAACTTTGTCACCAACGCTGTCGATGGTCTTATAGTTTGGACCGATCCATACAATACCATTTTCCTCAACTTTACGAGCAAATTCTGAGTTTTCCGAAAGGAACCCGTAACCTGGGTGGATCATATTAACATTGTGCTTCTTGGCAATGTTGATGATTTCGTCAATTTGCAAGTATGCTTGGACTGGCAGATACTGCCCCTTTTTACCAATGACGTATGATTCATCCGCCTTCAAACGGTGCATGGACAAACGGTCTTCGTGGGAGTAAATGGCCACTGTTTGCATTGACAACTCATGGGCTGTCCGGAAAATCCGAATTGGGATTTCACCTCTGTTGGCAACCAAGATCTTGTTCATGGGTCCAAGCACGGTCAGATCCCTTCTCATTTGATTGATCTTTTCCTCCTTACTCATAGCCGGTAGATGTAGTGCTGGGTTATGTCAATTGTTTCTGTATTATCAGCTGTATCTCTATATCTACCGTGGTTTCCAGCCAACTACTCTACTATAAATAATGCCTAAAAGGAAGAAAAATTGGGTTGGCAGTTATTATCTTTGAATGCATGGGAAAATGAGCCCGATATTTATACCCCCCGAAAAATCCACTGGTGACTGGACCGGCAAAATAATTAAACCCACAACTAATGGACTAAGAAAAACTCCGCACAATGTGAAGTATACCGTTGGGATGACAACAGAAAGAATGTACATACAGGTGGTAATTGTTCATTATTGGTAGTCATTGACTGAATACTAATGCATTCTACTGCAAAAGATGATGACTCTAACACCTACAATGTATTGATTGCTGTAATTAGCAGAGACTATGGCAATAGCAGGTGCTATGGTATTTGGTTTTGGCTTCGGTTTTGGCATTACTTATTTCTATAATACTCCAATTTGATTCCGTATTTATATAGGATAGGAAACCCCAATTAACTGACTTTTAGAGTTCTTCATTATGTTACCTAGTGTTATGTTAGATTTGGGTTTCATTACATTATTGCCAATAGTTACAGAACAAGTACGAAATATCTGCAAATCAAACGACAAGGAGTTTAGTTGATACGTTCGTTCCCTTCCTTGCTGTTGTAGTGCTGAAATCCTAGTCACTGATAGCGGCGAAATGTGGTAAGATGAAAAAAATTCACGAAGCACAATTTTACTGGGTTCGCATTAATGAGACATACGCTGCAATACAAGTACACTGTGCTATAATCTACAATATTTTGAGGTACTTTGTGCTGCAAGAACATGATACTCTCCTTGCATAAAAGAGGGAATCATTGTCTTCGCATGAGTAAACTTGTTCAATTAAGCCGGTTGGCCAACAACGGGCCTGTTGCTTTTGCTTGATTGAGTCATCTGTCGGTACATTGATGTCACAGACCTGTAGTTATCTCCTAATTAGACGGGGACGGCGACCGTGGCCCAGCCTCTCCCTGTACGCAAAGCTTCTATTGGCCAATATCACGACCAGATGGCACTGATCTACGGTGGGTTCGGCGAATCCTTGAGACAAAGTCCGACCAGTATGTCGGACATGACTCGTTTTCTGGTGGAGGAGTCGTAATATACACTATCACTATTATTCTTTGGTGGGGGGTGGGGAAAATTCGATTTGATTCGACAGAGATTGGTCGGATACTGTAGATCATAAGTTGTAGCTTTGAAGCGTATAATTCAAAGATGAGGACTTCCATGTTTCACTTGAGCAAACTAACGTTTCACTTAGCTTTTATTCGGTTATCTTCGATTTGATTCACACAATAAACGTCATGATAATTCTATTTGCCAGAATCGCCACCCTTCAATGTCTTCGTCTCCTTTTTTAATATCCTTAATGGTACCAAACTGTAAGCCTAGCCTAGAAATCTATACAATAGACTAGAAGGTTCCACTGAAATCATTCTACATACTCCAAGAAACTCCCCCTCTATGATCTTCATCGCATAGGTTCCCGCAATTCCTGCATAAAGTTTTCAAAGAAAACTTTTGATATTCTTCGGATTTCATTGTCCGGTAACATCGCATGCACTTATGGGAGACTGTCTTTTGTTTACGTAATCGGGTTAGATTGTGAAAAATTTCTTGATGACGACGTTAATTACCAAGTTTAAGTATGCTGATATCAGTTTATCTCCAGCCAATCATAGCCCCAACTGGTAGAGATTTCCACTACCCCTCTTGTCTCATCATGCAATGTAGTATTGAACAAAACCACGTGAATTCTCGTTTCCTATCATCGTTTGCAGTTGAGAGATACCTTATGGCCGACAGGCAACGATTAGAGTTAATGGAAAATTTTCTTCGTCCTTGTGTGTGGGCTCCTGATGTTCACCTCAAAGTTCCGTGACTTTTTTTCGTACTCGACTGTCGTTCCACTTCGCAAGAATTGCAATGCTTCAACACAGTACTAATAGGAATTAGCAATGAGTCACAGATGATCAATCGCACAACAGATAACTCGCTATAATTGTGTCTTATTGTCGATCTTCAACAAAAATTTTGCGGAAACCTAGAACCGAGAACACTACTACACAACTACAAAGGAGTCTCAGCTCATCGAGTTAATCTCCTCTTGGTGTGGAAATTTTTTATTATCACAAATAAGATTTTGTAATTAGTGAGAGTATATCATTGGCCTTTAAAGTCCGTATGCAAAGGGTTCTATGTAGTACCTCCGATCCCCTCATTTGACTAGGTTAACGGTTTTTGTGGCTCTCTATTCCATAGGACATCTTATTTTTACGTCTACCAAAAGTTGATTTTGCGTACGAGATGCGAAAAACAACAGCAGTCTTTTTCCATCCATGCCGCTAGTCCATTAGCGCAAAACTTATACCACTATGTAGGTGTTCTACTGGCGCCACGCCACATGGTTCCATTCTATTTACTCCTTTGTGTATGTTTTTTTGGTAGTAACCCCTCTTCACTATCTAAAGGTTTTTGGTTTATAAGAGATGAGATCTGCCCTTTATTTTTCGTAGAAACACTTTAATCTTGACTGTTTCGTTTTCTTTTATTGTAATTAGTTATCTTTATACCCACTTGTAATAATCAAGAGCAATGTACTACTCCAGAGCACTCCTCAAGTCCAGACAATTGGTCACCAAGGCCAAGGTGGTTGCACCTGCTACCAAATTCGTTAAAGTTCCTGGTAACTCATTCAGATCTTTTGCTGAATACAGATTGAGAGCTGCTATCCAGACTCCATTGACCAAGGGTGCTAAGGCACAAGCTCCTCAGGCTGCATGAATGCATATCTTCAAATTATTTCTTTAGATTGTTTGTTCGTCTGGTGGTTTTGGTTTTCTTTATAATTATTTGTTTGTCATATTTGAGTTAGGTTTCGAAGCTCATATAGATGCTGGTTACGTTTTTTATGAGTTGGGATGAAGTATACAAAGGTCAGGTTTGTGGCTTCCGGAACGCTATCAAGGTTTACTCTTCTCTCTTTAGGTATTTTTTTTTGTGGTTTGAGTAATAAAAGATTTCTTCAATAGACTCTTGATTCCATTGTAGTATCATCATGTTTATGACGTGGACCCACGGCAAATGTTATCCTCAATTTTTAGAAGGTTCAGCTATCTTCTTAAGTGCGGATTTCTTAGGTAATCTGATATGCCGGTGCGGGGATATATTTCCGTGCACCCGATTCCACAAGACCAAAATTAATTACCTGGGTAAATGGATACATTTATAGTGATCTCCATTTCGACGAAAAGGCGAGGGAAAGATGGAGATGGCCTAAAGGCTATTTAGAGATCAACAACATAGGAACTCCATCAACTGATGAATAGAAAGAATTACTTGGTCGATGGTACCCCTTTACTTTCATTTTCAAAGTTATTCAACGTCAAACTAAAAACCGTCTCTTCCTAATCTGTTAATCACCCTGTATAATTTTACTGTATAAGATGATATTTTATGGACACTTTCCAGGACAAGAAAACTTTTGGGGGATCGCGATAGTTGGTAGAATATTGTTCACTAGATCAAAGCAATAGTCCGCAAACTATATTTTTATAGTCTAAATTATCTCGGCATAGTTTTCATAGCGTTGGTTAAGATTCGGAGTAGTAGACATTTCAATGTTCATTTTTAAACCCCTAAACTCACAAATGCCCCACTACTGATTTACAATGAAGAATTTCTTCCTTTTTAAGTCTCGAAGGCGATAAAATTATCTTCGTTGGCCACCATTTAAAGTCACCATCTCAGGTGCCTAAAGCATGCGCTAGTAGGTTTCTGTTTTCACACATTGAGTAGCATTGTACTAATTAAGTCATTCTAGCTATGATATCATCAGATCTCCAAGGCTACAAACATAATTGTCGTCACTGTTTTGCTGGCTCTAACTTGATTGTTCACAAAATCCATGGCTAACTTTCCTTTATATCATAGCTAATCTTGGGATCTCATCTCTATATCATTACGCAAGATATCTGTACAAAATAGAACAGAAACAAGTCCTCAGATATTTTCTTTTCATTTGCCGGAGACTGTGCAATTTTTTAACCAGCCTTCAACAACGCCTCAATATTTTCTTTAGACTGTGCAGTTTTGATGCAAAAAATATGCTAAAGTCTTAAGCTTATTATACTATGCTGATATGCTGATATCATTCGACATTTCAGGGAGGATCTTCTAGCAATTGTTTTCTCGATCTTCGTTAGAACGAATTCTGAGATAGATCGACTCTCCAGCATTTGAACTTCTCAGACTTGACATCTGGAGATGGGGCACCGCTACTAAATGGTCAATATTCGTTTACATCAAAACGCAGCTCTCCTATAGCTTCAACACCTTGAACCGCCCATAAGGGTCAGCAATATTTATTGTATAGAAACTGATTTATCAGTCGCTCCATTGCACCATTAGTGAGATTCATGTAAACTACCAGTCCAAGAAATTTTCTACAATTCATTTCGCATGAACACCCGAACACCAAAATTTGCTCGTCAACCACAGAGGCTGGCTTGTTTGTGTCGGGATTTCAAATGCTGTAGACATTCACTGTGCAATAAAATAATCCTGGTCACTTCGTAAATACTAACAAAGATGAATATGCGTTGTGCCACTTTCAAGATAATACTTTGCGTCCATTTTACTACTCTTTTCCTATTGGTTGAAGTATCCCAGCGTACTAGTTATATCGCTCAAGGGCGGGGAGACAAGTATTAATACCGTGTCGCCCTCCAAAAAATATAAGTACTACTCTGACGCCTTACTTGTCATATTGAAGTTGGCATTGCGAGGGAACCAAAGCCTCATTCTTTCCCCATCGACCTGTATGAATGACGCAGGATAGACATGGTGCATTGGCTATATGTTGATCACTGATGTATACAGGTTGCAGATTCGTGGGCAGATTTCCTTTTTTATTTCTCAAATATGATTCTGTAGTCTCAACAAGAGATCCATTTATCCCCAAAAGGACAGAGAAAGAAACATTGTAATTGATTGCTGCAGTTCCAAAAATGTAGAATGAGGAACCATAGTTTGTAGTTGGAAGAGTTCCAGACTACCTCTTTTCCCTCTCTATGTGTGTTTTGAGTATCAGTGATGTAACAAACAACCAATGTTAGGTCTATCGCATCCCATTGTTAAACTATGATCAATGAGGCATGGTAACAATGGAACCCATAATACATGATTGATCTATGCGTAAGAAGTAGCCAGCATCCGCAATTGCTAACTAGTTCAACGATCTGAGGGAAAACCTCATTTTATAGGAAAAGAATATTGGATATGAACCCATAGGCCTGTGCCAATAGCCCTATTTATCGCTTCACCATAACCGTATTTAGGTGAAAATGTCCCATGTGAAATGGTATGGTCAATTGTAGTACCAATCTCACATATGATACGCCCAGTATTAGAAAACACTTTCGCAAGCCTATGCAAAAGATATATTACCCATTGTATGCAATATACACATGCTGGCAAAAAAAAACCCAAAACGTTGGTCTACAAGTTCCGTATTAGTGCACTAAATGAACTTCTTTTCCCAAGTATTTAAACATGGGTAATCGTTACAATTTGGAAATAACTAAAATTATGATGGCCAGTCCACTTGTTATATCAGACCTTCTTTTCCTCACCACATTCCTTTTCACTGAGTTTTCGATAAACTCGACACTTTCGTTATGAAGTTGAGCTTCCCATTTTTAGCGGTCGTGGCCGCGAAATTGGTTTCGGCTGCGAATATCAATCATGCCAGTATATCTGACTCGTCCTCTGAAGAAACCTTTACCCACACTGTTACGAATTATATCTACCCTTCGGGTTTCACCAAGAAAGTCAATCAGATCATGGGTGAAAACCCTTCAAATTGTACAACAGGCATACAAATAAAATACGTTTACGCTGCTTGTGACCAGTCACCTATAACATCAACTGTTACGGCTACTCTTACGGGAAGTACTTCTACTCTTCCTACCACTACCACTATTACTAGTACTACCACTAGTAATAATAATATAGCAACTCCTCAAATAGTCACAACTACAGAAAAGAGTACAGTCTACTATAAAGTTGGGTGCACTACTACAACAACAACGTCCCAAGTGTCCTGTCCTTTGAACAAATGCTACACAACCTACTTCACCACATCATACCCTACCACATATGTAACATACGCTGAAATAACAAGTATAAAACTCACAAAATGTAACCACTGCCAAGGTATTACCACCCCTAAGACTACTACAAAGTCTAAGTCAATAACTGCTGCATCTTCTGGATACACAACAACTGCGAAAGTAGCAGGTCCCACAATTACATCTGCCTACGCAGATGTGACTTCCTTCTTGGATCTTACAACCGTCCCTACAATTATTTCCACACTTTATAAGGCTACAACCACAATTTTGCCTCGATCAACATTTACCTCACTGGTCACCTTAGACACCACACACATTAATCCGGTCACCACAGCTCCACAAGTTACTGCTGCTACTTCGATCACTATTAGCTTCAATTCCACTGCTGCCACTACCAAACCTTCTGCCAGTTTATCAGTGTCTGGTACCTCCTTGAGCTCAGATAAAATCTCATCTATTTTTACCAGAAGTTCTATCACCAGTAAAAAAACGGGATCAACTTATATAACACTGAGCTCAACTGTTCCATCTTTTGCAAGTGAGACTGCCACAATTATCCAAACCACAGTTCGCTCAAGTTTAGGCTCGAGCGTACCAGAAGTAGGTTTTGAAAGCCATTCTAACTTGCTCTCCACTACTCATACATCATCATACATGGTGAGTAGTTCTGGTTACTATAACTCAAGTGTCCCAGCCTCCATCTATCACTCAAAATATTCTTCTACAGAAGAATACTCTAGTGCCACTATTTCTTCCAGTCACGAAGCTACGGAACAATTATCTAGTTCCACTGTTTCTTCCAGTCATGAAGCTACAAAACAATTCTCTGGTTCCACTGTTTCTTCCAGTCATGAAGCTACAGAACAATACACTAGTTCCACGGTTTCTTCCACTCACGAAGTCTCTTTGAGTGCTTCAATTTCGAGAAGTCTTTCCATTTCTTCTTCGAGTTCCTCCTCAAGTTCATTCGCTGAATTGAGTTCGAGTGAGGTTATACTGTCCGTAGCATCGTCACAGTCATCTTCAAGTGAAGTTGCTTCTTCTAGTTTGCTGTCTTCAGTTGCCGCAGAATTTACAATCTATGCTGAGAATTACAGCAATGGTTACTCAGGCGATTTATTCCTGGCAGTTGACATCGATGCCCCCGATTCTGTTTTCAGCTTAGGCGAAGTCCCAGTCACCATTCCTAACTGTGTTGAAAACAATGGTACACCATTCGAGACCAATAAGTTCTATGTCAACTTATTCCTCGGAAACCAAGATCAGATGGCATGGACTTATCCTTATGGTGTCTGGTGGAAGCAATCTGGTTACTATGGGTTAGCCGTCCAGCACACAACAACTTCTGATAGAGTTTTTGGTTCTGTAAATACCAACAATGTGGGTATTCCTTCCTACTTCTTCAACCCTATTTTGAATGCTGAATTGGTCTTTTCTGCTACTAAATTGTCTAGCAATGCTAACCACTTGGGTCTCTCTGAAATGTTGGATATGTCAGCTACTGTGAAGATCTCGCCAGAATCATCTTGCAACCCAACTGACTACATTGAAGCTCCTTTGGTTCAGGGTATGGGTTTCACCACCGCAGTGTACCACGGTTCCTTGATCCCAGAGATCAACTCTGTCTATGGCTTTTCCAGTGTACTCCAGGAAACATCTGCTATCTTAACTCCAAACACTTTGAAATACAGAGTTACTTTGTTCACAGGTCTTACTTGGTTGTTGTATGTTACCGATCCATCTGGTTCATTGACAACCAAGAAGAGAGCTGATTTTGGTTTCATTATTGAAAACAACGCTATAACTGCTACGTCTAGTATCGATGGGCTTATCATTCAAGCTGCAGTTGCTCCAGACTCGTCTTCTCAAGAGGCTTATTACGATATGTCTGCTGGTTTATACACCACAAGTATTAAACTTACAGGTCAGGCTTCTGGAGGTACCTCTGCTTCGTATTCCTTTGAATACCAAACTAGTGGATTATCTGCTTACGACTCTCCATTAGTGTTTGTCCTCCCTCACCATTTAGAATCGTTACTGTCATCTGGAACTCTTACTGGTATTACTCTTGATTCTACAACTAAGGGTACAATGACTGGTATATTGGCCAACACAGTAACAATGACCGAGGGTTTGACCACAGAAATGCAATTCCTTCCATGGATTCCTGGGTCTGGAGATTTGGTCTTCACAAAGGAGCAAATGACCTTATTGACTCAAGTGGCGACCCAAGAAGTCAACGTTGATATCAAGAGTATTGTCGCTTCATACCCCTCAAACTATTTCTCTGGTAAGGTTCTTGACAAATATGCTTACATTTTATACGTTATCAACGAAATTATTAAGGATGACGATGCAAGTGCTACTGTGTTAGCTGCTATGAAGGATGCCTTCACCACCTTCACTTCCAACTCTCAATATTATCCGTTGATGCATGACACAAGATTTGGTGGTATTACTTCAACTGCGGGTTCTTCTGGCGATTTTGGTTCAGAGTACTACAACGATCATCATTTCCACTATGGCTACTTTGTTCACGCTGCGGCCGTTGTTGGATATGTTGATGCAAAACTTGGTGGAACATGGGCTCAAGAAAACAAGGATTGGGTCAACTCTTTAATTAGAGATGCAGCAAACCCTTCGCATAGCGATTCTTACTTTCCGGTTTCAAGAATGTTTGATTGGTTCCATGGCCACTCTTGGGCTGGCGGTTTGTTTGCTTCTGGTGATGGCAGAAATGAAGAATCATCCTCCGAGGACTACAACTTTGCCTACGGTATGAAGTTGTGGGGTAGAATCATTGGTGACAATTCCATGGAATCCAGAGGCGATTTGATGTTGGCAATCATGGCCAGATCATTGAGCAAGTACATGTTGTTTTCCTCTGATAACACTGTTGTACCATCTGTGATGTTACCCAATAAGGTTTCCGGTATTCTCTTTGACAACAAGATGGACTACACTACATACTTTGGCACCCCAGCTGAACATCCCGAATATGTGCATGGTATTCATATGTTGCCAATTACACCTGCTTCGGGTTTGATTAGAAGTTCCACATTTGTTAAAGAGGAATGGGATACTCAAGTATCCACTTTCTTCTCAAGTGCTGATAGTGCATGGAAGGGTATTTTGAAGATCAACCAGGCGTTGTACGATCACTCAACCAGTTACAGCTTTTTTGAATCCAGTTCTTGGACTGACGGCTATTTGGATAATGGTTTATCCAGAACATGGGCGTTGGCATTCACTGGTGGGTTTTGAAGTCCTTAAAAGTGTAAGCTTTGTATAATATTATTTGTGTATTAATAGAAATTAGGTTAGATAAAAATGGTGACTTGATTGAAGAGCATGCAATATTGGAGGACTATGAAAAGTTGTACTTATCGATAAAGTAAACTCTTTTTTTTTAAGGTGTATTTTCTTAAGGCACTTATTCTTATACAATTGGTGCGAATTGAATATCACAGAAAAAGCGAACAACATTCAAGCATTGAAAATATAGGGAAAACATAAGAACAATATAAGTTCATTTATTTGAGCCTATAAAGAAATATAGTTCGACACTTCTGTTGCATCCTATTAATAGAATTGCATTAGAAATGTTCTCGTTTGCCAAAAGGCTCGTAGAAACAGCTACAGGAACTAGTTTAGACGGCAGAGACGATGTCTACTTTAAGCATGTCCTAAAGAT
This sequence comes from Lizanozyma gosingica, assembly GCA_030463055.1. Classification (NCBI taxonomy): domain Eukaryota; kingdom Fungi; phylum Ascomycota; class Pichiomycetes; order Serinales; family Debaryomycetaceae; genus Lizanozyma; species Lizanozyma gosingica. Next base: position 54,247 of record JAKVQZ010000014.1, on the reverse strand, counting down.
GAACAACAACGGGTATGGGCTCCGAATAACCCAGGTGGCACCACGATCAATAGCGGCTAGACTCGGCCTTGAAGCTTGGTTTGATTACATAGTGAAGATTAATGACCACGAATTGCCCATGACCCATCCTTCATTATCGCAGTATCTGTACAAAATCGAAGATGATGGAACCATCAGCTATGGAGGCCAGTACTCTCCAGAACAAGTAGGACTGGTCAACTACGAGCTGCTAGCTACTGAGTTGGCGAAATGCGCTGCCACGGAAAAAATCGTCACTTTTGAAGTGTGGAATGCTAAGGGAGGTACCCTTCGTTTGGTTCAGATACCACTAGGAGAGTACAAAGCAGAACTTGATGATAATGAAATAGATAAGAATGGTTTGCCTGGCGGTTTCATTTCGGTTCACGCACCCTACAATCCTGATGACTCCATTACTCCATTGTACAAGAATGTGTTTGCCAAAGTGGGAATCGTTATCCAGAGCCAGCATGTAAGCACAGCTACTCATGTATGGAGGATACTAAGAACGCATCCAGGCTCACCTGCTTTCAGAGCACAGTTGGTGCCGTATTCAGATTATGTGATTGGTTGTGAATCAGCTTTCGATGAGGACTCCAATGGATTGTTGAATGGAGGAGGTGAATCTCTCTTTTCTCGAGTTATTCTGAGTTATTACAACTACCACAACGCAAAAACACAGAAAGATATTGTTCCAGTGACACTCTTTGTATATAACCATGACTACGATATCTTGAGGCCAGTATCGGTGGAATTGTCAAGGTCTTGGGGACATGATAAGGGAATTCTTGGTTGCGATGTTGGATATGGGTTCCTACATCGAATCCCTGAAGTAGTAGGTAAATTCGATAAAGTCCCAGAACCTTTTACAGATGATACATTATTTGAGAACAATGCAAATGTTGAATATAATTTTGCACCAGATGCTTCAAATGTGGTACCATTTGATGAATCAAAAGCAATTAATCCCATGGCACATCAACGAGAACTAAAGGCACATGCACCAATAAAATCACCACTTTCGCCTCCTATATCTCAGCCATCACCATCTGTTGAAATAGGTACAGAAATTCTACGGGCTACTCGCAGGAAAAAGCACTCAATTGTCAAAGCTGATGGACTCAGTGCATACATGAATGAAGAATTGGCTAAATCCAAGGCCCGTGATATCCACAGTGCCACAGCTTCTAAAGGGTCTACACCCCCACCACCTCCTCCTCCTTCAAAGCATTCGTAAATGCCATAGGAAAAAAGTGATACAATATAGGGATATCACTATCAGGATAAAGGAGATGGCAAACTTTGCAATGAATAAATCGTTTTACTTAGATGCATTCCAAAAAATAGAATAACCTGGAAAAAACTGGACTTTACAAATTACGTAGGAGTGATTTATACTCAAGTAGCAATATATATTGAAATCATTGTGAAGTTTAAAAAAATTGCCCGCTGGCGGAATCGAACCGCCGATCTTTGCATTCCTGAAATACGAGTGCAACGCAGTACCACTGTGCTAAGCGGGCACAATTGATTGAGTCAAACAATTTATCATAGATGCGATTTAATTATCCGCGCTACCAATTAATTGGTGCTAGGGTGTCTATGAGAAAGAGCGTTTTACCTTAGTACCCTAGTTTCCATTCATGTTAGTATTAAATTACAACTAGATTACAATCCTTTTAGCTTATAGCGTTTGCCTGAATTTGATATTCTTTCCGATAAAATCCTTATGTTGCGTTAAACTAAAAAAGCACTTATCGTCTATAACACTTGCAAATGTAATGGAAAGGCCGTTTCTTAATCACTTTCTTTAAGTTAGAACTACCTTTTATGTTTCATTCTGTCTCTTCCTGGTATTCCAGAATTTTGATTTATCTACATCCCAAAGCGGGCTAAAAAAAAATTCCACCAAAGCAGAGATTATTCAATTGCAAATAAATTATTTCCCACTGTGGCTTCAATGGAGAATTGCAAATTTCAGCATTTATTTGTCCCTTGGAAACATTTCAGTATACCAAAATGTCAAACTTAATAATTTGTTAATACCAACATCTACAGCCAAAGATTTCAAGCTACTTTGATACTTATTCGAAACCAGAGCTCAAAATAAACTAGGTACCTTGTGTTCTCCTAAATTTCTTATAATGTTGCTGCAATTAACCCCAATGAAGAACAAACATCGGTAGGTACAATCTGATTAGCTCGAAGTGTTCATTTCAAGTATTATTAAAGGGACCTACTGCCACTTGCGACTCGTGACACGAGCCACACTTTTTTGGGTACTTCTGTACATAACAATTAGGACTACAACATTTTGGGTCATTTACCTGGCTTAACATTTAACGAGAAAAGTAATACCAGAACTTTGTTGAAGTCTAGAAATTAGTGCTTACCGCTGTGGCTCAGTATTGATCGCAATTTGCCAATTGTAATTGTACGCTCAATTAGCACTTACGCAAACAGTAAATTAGTCACCCATAAAGTGTCAACAGGATTTCTATGCACTCTACGGCTCAAACAGAATATGATACGGCCCCACATACTGTTATACCACCAATGTCAATACGATATAAATACGGTCCAGGAGTCCTAAAAGTAGCCCCTAGAAATACTAGATGTTTGGAACAGACCGACTTCCATGGTGAAGTGAAGATACTGACAAGGGCTTATCGCCAGAAGTACGATTTTGGAAGTATACACTTAATATCTGATTAGCGATCAGGTAAGGAAAATAGATAAAGGACAATAGGATCACCAAAAATTATTCAATAGAAATACCGACATTTACTCCATTACAGGGCACTGGAATTGGGAATTACTGGATAATACTAGCCTATCAAGTTATCTGACCAAGTAGCTTACAATATAGATCTAGTTATTCTGCCGAAATAGAGCAGATTGTTGAATCAAACAAAAAGATCAGGAAGATTGCAATTATAATTTGTTCCATAATTCAGGAGACTTAGTAAGCGGAATTTAATATAAGCATGACAACTCAGCACATATCCAAAGTATCATTTCGAGAGCAAATGAGGGGGTTCCCTGTTTGGCAGATGATTGTTATAGGCATTATTCGTTTTGCTGAGCCCATAGCCTTCACTTCGATGTTCCCATATGTTTACTTTATGATCCGGGATTTTGGCATCACTAACGATGATTCAGAAATATCGTCATATTCCGGTTACTTGGCTGCATCATTTGCATTTTTCCAATTTCTATGCTGTGTGCAATGGGGTAGTCTCAGCGACCGTATTGGACGCAAACCTGTTCTTCTCACAGGTTTGTTTGGAACTTCAGTATCAATGCTTCTATTCGGATTTTCTCAAAACTTCTATATGGCGCTTGTTGCTCGTTCATGTTTAGGTGCCTTGAATGGGAACATTCCAGTGTTAAGAACTACAATTGGGGAAGTGGCTACTCAAAGACAGCACCAGGCAATTGCATTTGCTACTTTACCCTTATTGTGGAATTTGGGGTGTGTTATTGGCCCCATGTTAGGAGGTTCCAAATATTTAACAAGACCCAAAACTAATATTCGTACAGATGCAAAATTTGAGCAACTGTTCTCCTTGTTGTCGGTGGTGGATGTGTACAATCGTTTCTTAGATAGATTTCCATATGCATTATCAAATGTGGTTGTGGCTATCTTTTTATGGACAGGGATGATCTTAGGGGCCCTCTTTTTGGAGGAAACCCATCATGACTATAAGACAAGAAGAGATGTGATGTTAGAAATTGGTGATAAACTCCGTCTGTGGTTGGGTTTTAAGGTTCCCCATCGTCCATGGCAAATTCAAATTCATGAAGAGTCGCCATTTCTAACCCAGGGAACTGGTATTCACCCAATAGAGTCTTCAATAGACCCACTCGCTACTCCTGTGATGTCATCCACTGAACATGGTGGAAATGGAGGATATGGACTGATTCCTGAAGTTAATAGCGCTTTTGACATCGATAATACCATTGAAATAGACTCCGACGACAGTAATGCGATTGAGGATTTGGATGATGGTGATGATGCGTTGATGCCTATAATTTCGAGGCGACTCTCAAAATCAATTGTTCGTTCTTATTCTTCAAATGAAATAACTCCTATTCTTCATGGGGGATCTCTTATTGAACGGAACAAGAAGGAAGGGTTTAATTCAACTGTTTTCACCCATCCTGTTCTCATGTGTATTGGGGCCAACTTTCTCTGTTCGTTGCATTCAGTGGTCTATTCAGAGTTTCTTCCCGTCCTTCTTGCGGGAGAATTAAAGCCTGAAAAGCTTTCATTTCCAGTTACTGTTACTGGTGGGTTTGGATATCTGAGTAGCACAATTGGGACATTGCTTTCAGTCTCAGGCTTAGTGGGTGTTTTCACAGTTATTCTTATTTATCCATACTTGGATAGACATGTATCTACAATTACCACATTTAGGTGCATTTCTATGACACCTCCTATGCTTTACTCGATATTACCATATTTGGTATTCCTTCAGTCTGAAGGGCCATGGCATATTCCTGAACCTGTTGGTACCATTCTGCTCTACTGTCTCTCGTGTTTGTTGGCATTGGCGAGTGCTCTTATGTTTCCGTCTCTTTTGGTTCTTTTGCACCGCGCATCGAATCCTAAGCATAGTGCATTTATCAATGGTTCTGCGTTGAGCGTGGTTTCATTAGCAAGGTTTGTTGGTCCCATATTATGGGGTTGGGTGATTCTGTTAACGGAAAAGATAGCAATGGTCCAAGTATCGTGGATATTGTTGGGGGGTATAGCAGCTGTGGGAACCATACAAGGATTCTTCATGGAGGAGGAGAATGAAGACTTGAGGGTGGATGGGGAACTATAGAGAATGGCTATCCACTGCGAACTATTTATTGCGGGCATTTAGTTTTCGATATTTAAGAGTTAAAATTGTGGATATAATAGAGTTAACTACATTGGAGTACAAAAAATGGTTAAAATGGTATTTATCCTTAGCCATATATTTATTTAGTGAAATAGGAATAAATTTCATAAGAATATTGATCCTTAAAATGATTGAATTAATGAAATCAACTGGAAATACAAAATTACCTCTTTTGTAGAATATAATATACATTAGTTACCATATTGGTACCATTCATCACTTTATCTTTTTGCTGAACGTGCAACCTGGGTATCTGTGATTCGCACATCAAGAAAAATCACCAGTATTTTGCATACAATATAATCAATATGTGTACTTGAACAGTACGCACGAATACCATAATAAAAGCATAATCACTCAAATCATACGTTTTCACATTTGTCTTATAGAACCAAAGCCTTCTACCCTCCTAAACCCCTCCTAAACACTAATAATTAACGTTAATAATTAGTGTGGCTGTTATTAAACGGGATGAGTGAAATAAGGCCACTAGTTACATCCATGGGGATGTTCATTATCGATGATAATCATTATCCCAGTTCCTGGAACCGTGAAGATGTAGTTGACGTGATTGGAGGAGGAGGGTCCTACGCCATTGTTGGTGCTAGGATAATATGTGGATCGAAATATTCATCTCAAGTTAGTGGTATCATAGACAAAGGCTCAGATTTTCCTTCTTCGGTACAACATCAATTAGATACATGGAATTGCGGTCTAGTTTACCGTGTGGATAACAACCGTTTGACCACGAGAGGTGTCAACGTCTACGATGAGAAGGAAGAGCGCGGTTTTTACTACAAGACGGATAAGAAACGAATAGAGCCAGAAGATATAGTTAACGACGCACATTTGTCTCAGTCAAAGTCCTACCATCTTCTTTGCAGTGTGGAACGATGTTGGGGTATCATTGATGCTATCGAGAAAGTCAATCCGAACGCTGTGTTTATCTACGAGCCGTTACCCGACATTTGCACGAATGAAAACTTGGAGATCTTGAGACTGCTGGTATTGGGCAAGATCGACGTTCTTTCTCCTAATCTCAACGAGGCATGTATGTTAGCTGGATTGAAGGAGGAACCTACAACTCTTGCAGGCTTAGAGTCTTTAGCTCAGGTGTTCAGACCGTATATGACGAAGAAACACAGTGGTATTGTAATTCGGTGTGGGGCTCAGGGAAGCTATGTTTCTTCCGAGACATGGAGTGGAATTCTTCCAGCTTATCATAGGGAAAACGATGGAGAAGTTGCAGATGTAACTGGAGGCGGAAACGCGTTCTGTGGTGGGTTTATAGCAGGTTTAATATTGAGTCTGGGTAATTGGAAGCTTGCTGGAGTGTGTGGTAACTTAGCTAGTGGATGTGTGATAGAACAGTTGGGTATGCCTTTGGTGAGCACAGAGGGCGATTTCTGGAACGGCAAGTCTATTGGTGAGAGATATGACAAATATGTGAGAGAATATGCATTAGAAGTGGATACGATTAAGTGGATAGACTGAACATAGAGTGCAACATGACTATAAAACTATTAATATATTACAATATTTACGATCTTTATATCACTGAATCATAAAATCTTTGGCTTCACTTCATTACATAACTTAACATCACCTACGTCACAGACCATCCAATCGTATTTGCAAATGTATTTCAAGCTTTGTAAATTAAAGCAGTTCATTAGTATCTCGTCATTCTTTAAATATTGCTTCATTAACATAAGATTTTCGCAGCATTTTTCAATTACATTCGCAAATTATGCATTTTGGTCTCCCCGGAGAAGGAAACTTCGCTACCAGCATATTAATTACAGTAAATGAAGGTTTGTATACATAGTAGGTACGCTTCATGTGGCGGGATTCCAACTTCGTAAATGGACCACGTAATTATCGCAAATACATTCAGTTATATAAACAAAAGACTGTTAGACCTGAACCAAGCGGATTAACCATTAGGTAATCTTCCCGTTACATTTTAGCCTCGTACTATGCAGGCCCACTTCTCTCTATTCTATAATGTCTGTATATTCGTCCTCAGGGTATAAAAGAACCAATTACGCCCTCAGATGGTATGTGGTTGCTTTTATCCTAAGAAATATTAAGGTACATCAGCACCCTAAGTTTACTAATACATTTCGCATAACATTATCGTCAATTTAAGGATATTCCGAACCTGACAAAGACAACCACGACATGTATTTATAGTATTATCTGTGTCACAAACAGGACTTACTAATATGTGTCAACAGAATTACCATAAATGGACACTGGAGGAGACAAGAGTTCCTCACACCACTGGCCGCATACAAGTCATATATATGACGCGTCTGAGGACTTATTACATAAATTATTACATAACATTTTTGTTACTATGAGATTTTTGTGTCCATCTACCTTCCAAATTGGGTCATAATGGGCTTTTATGATGTTAAGGAAAGGAATTAGATTAGAAGGAAAACTGAGTGAGGAAATATGTTGACTTCAAGAGAACCAACAATAAAAATATGAATAAAAGAAAAATGAAAAGCATTGCACTGCAAATATATATATAGTAGAAACATCTATTCAGTAACATTACTAGTTGTAATCATAATTATAAAATAGTGTGCAAACAGGTAGACAACGTGTAGAGAAGCCAGAATGTGCCAAACCTACCCCCACTACTTCTCCCATTTGCCGATAATAAGACGCTGACGTAAGAACTGACGTAACCATACCAGCAACGAAATACCGTTTTTTTATGGCAGAGTTTGTTAAGTATCCTTCAACTCATTCTTGCAACCACTTTGATAAACTAACCTGATTCTAAGTATATCTTTAGTCAAGACTTGCACGTTGGTGAGAGCAAGTATCGGTATCGGGAAACTTAGCTCAAACACTTACCAGCGTGTGGGATTGATACGACTGTTTTCATTATCATTTTTCTTGCAAGACTCAGCTGATTCGATCCTCATATAAAAAGTCTCGAGTCCCACACTTGCCATAGTTTTACTCACTACGAAAAGAGTGTTAACATAGCACAACATCAAAGACACTGGAAGATGAGCAACGACGATCAGTCGGTGTTCCTTGCAACTTATTCAGGGGTATGTACACTTAGTTACTGGTACACTGGGACGCGTGTCTTAGTGGTCAAACATTGGGTATAGCAATGTTCGCAGATGACAGTACCACTGAGTAGATTGACATCACTACAACTTTTCATCTTCACCTTTCCATATTATCAGTTTTCTTTTTTTTTGCTCAATACTAACTTAATTCCAGATCGATGTGTACGAATGTGAGTCGGAAACAGGTAACCCAGTGATGCGAAGAGTCAAAGATGACTGGGTTAATGCCACGCAGATTCTCAAGTGCTGTAACATCCAGAAAGCGCGAAGAACGAAGATATTGGAACGGGGAGTCCAAACAGGCGAACATGAAAAGATCCAAGGGGGTTTCGGTAGATTCCAGGGAACTTGGATCCCCTTGGAAAATGCCAAAAAATTGGCACTTGCTTATGGCTGCTCCAAGGATATGATGCCTGTCTTGTGGTTAGACACATCTGACCCCAATTTGAAGCTTCTGCGCAAGGCAAAACCTCTCAACAAAGATGGAACTCCAGTTAAACGTAAATACGTCAAGAAGAAAAAGCCGGATGTTGCTACTATAACCCCCTCCAAAAGAACAAAGACAGAAGAAAGCACCCCTGGAGTTGGTCCAGGAGGCCCTTCGTTATCTTCGTTTGACCCCTTCTCGTCTTTCAATAACAGACCCCACCAACCATCCCAGCAAAATTCATATTCCCAATTTCAGTATGGTTCTGGACCTAACCATGTCATGGGCCATCCTCAGCAACAACCTCCCCATCCAATGGCGCATCAGAATGCGCCTCAAAGTCACCATAATAATAAGAATCAACGAAACCAACTCCACAATGCTCCTCCACCAGCATTTCCAAATCACCATCAATTACAACAGCTGTTCGGAATTTCAACGCTTCCCCAGAGGAATGGCACTGCCAATCAGCAACAATTTCCACCTTCATTTGGTAACTACAACATCCCCCCGCAACTTCCAAATTCTCATCTGCAACAACAGCCAAGTCAAGCATCTTATTATCTGCAACAGTACCCTCAGCAGGTTCCTCAAAATAAGCAAAGTGTGTCACAGTCAACCACGGAAACAACTTGGTCCGAAAAGAACACATATCGGGATAGTGACACTTCCTTGCTGTCTAGTGATGAGCGTCTTCAAAGTAAGGGTGTTGACTATGATTCTCGACTACAACAGCTGCAAACTATGGGTCAGATGAATATGGGTCCCAATGGGACTAATGGCTTACATCCTATGCAACAACCTCAACAACCGAATGGTGCTGCTACTATGTCTAATTCTGAAAATAACTATTCCGCTCAGCTCTTACAGTTTTTTAGTGACGACAGCAAGCAAATCCCCTATTTCATTTACAATCCTCCCTTTGATTTCAATATTAATAAGCCAATTGATGATGAAGGTCATACTCCCTTGCATTGGGCTGCATCCATTGGGGATGCTAACATGGTGCATTTACTTCTATCCAAGGGAGCTAATCCTATTGCTGTCAATAACTTTGGATTGAACCCCTTATCAAAGCTCGTATCTTTTAACAATTGTTATGAGTTGAAAAACTTTCCTCGAGTCTTGGATGACTTGGAATATTGTCTTATTAATACAGATATCAACGGCCGAACACCCTTGCACTATCTCTGTCAATTTGCTAAGGTCAAGTCCAAAATCCAATCATTGTCATATTATTTGGATGTTATATTTGCAAAGTTGACTACGTTATCAAACCAAAATATGTCAAAACAGGTGAACTTACTCAAAAATGTGTTAAATCACCAAGATGTCAATGGTGACACCTGTCTTCATTTGGCTGCTCGTTCAGAATGTCTTACCTTTGTTCAATATTTGTTGGATTACGGTGCCCGTGACGATCTTGAGAATATCCATAATGAAACTGCAAGACAGTTAGTTACTGGGCTTAAACTTGCTCAAGGATTCGAACATCCTCATTCCCTTAATCAACATGAACAAATTCCTCCTAATCCTATACATGCGATGTCACAACCACCTCAGCTCGCTCATGAAACTCAAGAACAATCTAATCATATGTCAATTGTTGCTGACGATAGCACTTTGAACAATTCAAGACTGACTGGTTTGACAAGTGATCCAACTGCAAATAATGTGAATGCTTCCATGATGAGCACACAGTCTGTTTCTGCTCCAGCTGCTCAAGAGTCAATTCCACAACCACATCCATCTACATTTGTTCCCACACCACCTCTGAATGTATCCTTCCATCAACGCAGTAATTCCATCATTGAGGGGCCTGATTTGAGTCAATTGGCATACCCCCCTCATCCAACTGCCATGTCTAGTCTGGTAGCTGATGCTACCACCAGTGCTATTTTAGCTACTCCATTGCAAGCGAATCATCATGGGGCGGAGACTCCTGATACTCAACGGACTACTGTACAACACGATGAAGACCTGGAAGAAAGACCCATACGTATCCATGGTAACGTAGAGACTGGCATTGGATCTGGTATCGGAAAGGCTCTTCGTGATCAGCTTAAGCTGTTGGATGAAAAAGATGAGGACAAAGAGAACATCTTCGTTGATGACACTTCTATGAAGGCTTCGACGCCTTTGGCGGTGCTGAAATCTATTGGAGGTGCGAGTGACAATGGCAGTGTCAGAATTGGTCATGATCACTTCATCAATAATGGTGCTTCTACCATGGCAGGGCCTTTACATAGAAAGGAAAAGGCTAATGCAATAGGCAGTACAATCAGGGAAACCGCACAATTCAACCCTCCGACTTTGGATAAGTTTGGGGAGATAGTTCCTATTTCCCGTATTAATTCAGAGGATGATACTGCTACTGATAATTCTAATAAGCTTCTGATGCGGGACTTATCAGCAATGATTGGGGGGATGTTGAATTCCCTTTCAGACACATATGAAGGAGAATTGAGTCACTTGACGGCAGAACACCAACAGTTGACTCGTGATTTACACGAGAAACGAGCTCAGAACGAGGAACTGTTGACCACACTTCGGGACCTCTTGAAGAAAAATGGGTTTTCCGAAACTGAAACTGCGGAAGAAGGCGTCGCAAGTGTGAAGTCGGAAGCCGATTCGATGTCGCAAGTGTTGCTTTCCAAGCTGAACAGTTTGATGAAGATATTAGAACGTAATCAGGCATTTAATTTGGCTACATTGGTTCAAGAAAGAGAACTGACTATTCTTAAGACTGGTACCGTTGAAAACGAAGAGCAGAATGCTTGCCAAGCTGAAACTGAAACTGATGCCTCTATCGCATGGGAGCATGCAGTTACTTTAACAAAGTTGCAACTCAAACGAGCACGTTTGATAAAACAGATTGCTTCCAACATTGAGCGATCTGGAGCTGACTTGAAAATGTTCAAGTACCGCAAATTGATTAGTTTGAGTTGTGGAATCCGGGTCGAGGATATTGACGGTCTTATTGACGGTATAGCTGATCTGCTCAGCGAGAACTTTGCTGCATAGAGATTATTCCATTCTGTATAACTAGTGTATATTTGTAAGATGAACATTATGGCATTTTCATTACCATCATCACCAACATATGCAGGAAAGTTTCATCCATCAATTTGCCCGAAAATCAGACGTGAGTAGTCAAAAAATTGAGCGCACATTTTTTTTGAAGCCAAAGACCCGCGCAAATACTCCTAGCGAATACTCCTATTTTTGAACTGTACAATAGAGGAGAAGAGCTTTAGAAATGGTTATTAGCAGCCAGTTTAGGGCATCACGTAGCCAACCAATTATGCTCCATGCTCCTGAAACAGTATACGAAGAAGCTGAGAAGACGTTGGTGAATTTCCCCGTTTCTGTTATGAACGGAGTAACAAGCGAAGGAGGACTCGTATCGTTGACATTTAAATCGATCACATGTGCTGATTTAACAGAGAACCTAGATGTGATGAAGGCCGCGCTTGTGCCAGGATTCAAGAGAGAAACACGTATAAGCGATGACGATGTTGATTTAGCAGCACGGTTACAAAGGTTACAAGAGGAAGTTACATCTTTGAAAGAAAGTACATTACAACAATCAGAAGCAGCACAATTTGATATCACCGAACGCATACAACGATTGAAGGGAGAGAACTATGTGACAGTTGATACTAGAGGTTATTTGACTACTAGCTTTGACGAAGGCATCAAAGTGGACAAGTTTGAAGACGTGAAGGATATTGATCTCTCACCATATGAAAAGAACGTTCCAGTTCCTGAGACGCCAATCATATCGGAGCTGCAGGAGACACAGATAGAAGCAGTGAGCGCAACAGGGTCGAGTGAAGGTACAGAGCACCACGACACAGCAAGTACTGGTCTAATATAATACAAAGACTGTATCTTAAGCATGTAAAATATACTGAATGAATGTTGCAATGGTGGAGATTAATAAGTTTGTGAGGGGAATTACAGAATTATACAGAACACCACATAATAACCCAAATGCAACAAATGATATAATGTACCATTGATGTCAGCACACATGAGTTAAAAAAAAAAATCAGCATACTAAGGAATACTATGGAAATTATGATTGAATATATGACAGTGATTTCTTTACTTTTTTAACTGCAAAATTTCTCGTGAGTACTCGTTTTCTATTTATAAGGAATACAAAAGCACTTTCGTATATTGTCATCATCATCTGTCTCCCGATTATCTGCCGTCTTCTCAGTTCACATCACCAAGTACAACACTCTTGGTAACCAAATAATCCTGAATGCCGTACTTGGATCCCTCTCTACCAAACCCTGACATTTTAACACCTCCAAAAGGCAAAGTTGCCTCGGATATAACACCGGTGTTAACACCAACCATCCCTACTTCGATAGCCTCTGCCACTCTGAATACCCTGGAAATGTCGCTGCTGTAAAAGTATCCGGCCAAACCAAAGTGGGTATCATTTACAGCGGTTATTACTTCCTCCTCGCTAGAGAACTTAATGATAGGTGCCACAGGTCCAAATGTCTCCTCATGAACTATATCCATGTCAGAAGTGACATTGCCTAATACTGTCAATTCGTGGAAGTTTGCACCCAAATCAGGACGCTTGTTTCCACCCAACAACACATGGGCACCTTTAGCAACAGCATCTTGAATGTGACTTCTTACTTTCTTCATGGAGTTAGCGTGGATTACAGGACCATGGGTGACACCCAATTCCAAACCATGGCCTAATTTCACGGTTTGAGCGAGTTTCTCTGTCAACTTAGTGGTGAACTCGGAGTACACTGACTCGTGCACATATATTCTGTTCGCACACACACAGGTTTGTCCACTGCTTCTGAACTTTGACGCAATGACACCATCTACCGCCTTATCAATGTTAGCATCACCAAATACGATGAATGGAGCATTTCCTCCTAACTCCATAGAGAGCTTCTTCAAAGTCGATGCCGATTGTTCTATCAAGAGCGATCCGACACGAGTAGAGCCAGTGAACGAAATTTTTGAAATCAGAGGATGATGGGCAATCAAACTGCCAATTTCTACAGCATTCTTGGTGGGAATAACATTAACCACACCGTCAGGGAACCCGGCTTCCTGGGCCAAATGGGCCAATGCAAGTGCAGATAATGGAGTCTCACTGGCAGGTTTAATTACAGTGGTACACCCAGCGGCGACTGCCGCACCCAATTTTCTGGTGATCATGGCAGAAGGGAAGTTCCATGGAGTGAGAATACCACATACACCAACTGGCTGCTTCAAGGTAAGGATCTTATTTTTGGGGTTGGCAGAAGAAATCACATCGCCGTAGATCCGTGGAGCTTCCTCAGCGAACCATTCAAAGAAGGATGCTGCATACTTGATCTCTCCAAGAGCATCGGCGTAGGGTTTACCATTTTCAAGAACAATCAATGTGGCCAAGTCTTCCTGGTTCTTGAGCATGAGTCTGTTCAATTCATAAAGTAACAGAGCTCTGTACCGAGGAGTTGTCTTCTTGAAGAGATTGAATTCACCCTTAGCCACCTCAATGGCTCTCTCAGTATCTGCAGCTGATAACGAAGATACGCTTGCAATGATCTCACCATCGATACCGGGATTAGTAATAGTGATCTTGTCACTGGTATTTATCCATTGGCCGTTGATATATCCATCGGTTTTAAGCAAACTGGGGTTGCTGAGTGTCTGCAATGCGTTTGCGGTCGAAGTAGTCGAATTGAGTCTGACAAATGTTCTGGGAGTAGTGATTCCTCTGACCATTCTGATTGTTCACTACTGTGAGTAGTTAAAATTCTTTGAGTGATAGCCATCACCTGGTGATTGCAATCGTTATATACTTGGCCCTCTGCCCGTACTGAGTAGTGGCATGGGGTACCCGATAGCGCAAAACTGCTTAAAGGGGATAATGCCTTTGTATTACGTAACCAGACATTGGATATTTTGATTTGGCCCCTATCTGAGTGTTGTGCATATATCGCGGTTTGGGGTTAAAGTTGATCCAAGTTAAGTAATAACTTTGGAGCCCGGAAATGAGAGCTAACGACAGATTAGGCCAAACATCGTTGCGATCGAGCGCATATTCCTAATCTTTTCCTTTTTCTGATTCAAATCCACGAGATGTGTCAACGCTGGTCATCGTTGTTCATCGTGGGCGGTTGCTTTCCACATGGTACTGTATAATGACAAGACAGTATTAGTTGCAAGTGATCAAAAAGTTGGAGTAATACAACTTCGATAGTGCCACATAACAGTTGCAGTTGCCATATTCCAACTACTTAGATAGTATGTGAGGGTTTATAATGAGGATTGGATTGCAATAAGGTTTTTATTGGCAATTTGCGGGGACTTGCCTCAACGTTCCAGAAAGTTCTGTGGACAACTCAACAGTAGAAGGTTAGAGAACACTGACGGTAGTGGACCGTTGTTAAATGATTCATACTGATATTATGATTCACCGAAGACAATAATTCATATCCCTCTACCATATAGCCATATATATACATCGACATTTGGGACACTTGATAAGATACATCCGATCTATTTTAATCTAATACTATTTGATACATTTTTAGTTGTGTATCAATTGCTGCGAAAAACATTAATCTAAGGAGAACTCAACATGTTGCATTTAGTCTCATCCAACCTGAATTTATCACTCCCCTTGTATACCGAGCCCCATAAGCGGATGGGGAATTTGGAATGGGGTAGCTGGGATAATTGGACCCATCTTAAGGATTCTCCCAGTAAGGGCCGATTTCGGTGTATGAGTTTCAAGCGACGAGAGGACCAGCACCAAGTGGCTTTCGTTATTTCCAAGACCCACGACCCCCAAGGGTTTGGAGACTACGAGATGTCGTTGGTACAACCCAAACGGTCTAAGGATCGTGCCAAGTTGACCCTACATTCAGATAGTGACGGCTTGGAACGGGAATTTTGGTTTACACTATCGGCAATTGATCCCAACAATGTCACTTGGAAGAGGTCCGAATCACAAGCCGGAGATCATCTACTTATAGTGGTCCCCAAGCTTTCACTGATAACTAAAGGAACCAAGTTCCTGACACGCAAACTCCGGGAACAGGATTATCTAGGATTATCACGAAAACAGCTTAAGACCATCAAGGAATGTGAGTATCTTGTTGCTATGAGAGCAAGCAATGCCCTTAGGGAAACCATTAGTGATTCCGATAAACGGTGTGAGGGCTGTGACGGTGACGATAAAGGTGACGGTGATGATTATGATGAATGGGTAGACATAGATAGTGATGAAGAGGATGAAATTATTCTTAAACTGGTAGAATGAGGTTTAGCGGAGGATTGTGAAAGGAATGATCTGATAAGTAATCAAAAATAATAGCAATAAAACAATTTCTTAATAAATGCTTGTGTATTAATCTATTCAATAGTGGGACTAAAAAGGAAATAGAGAAGAATCCAAACTGTCAACAGTAATGGAATGTCATACCCAACAATATTTCGTCAGGAAGATCAAAAAGTCGTCAAAAAATTGCGTCAATCTGCAAAAACAAAAAGGGAATCAAATGTCATATGCGTGAAACTATACCGAGTAAACCAACGACCAACGAGATAACAAAAATAAAAAAAAAGTAAACAAATATTTGAGCTATGCAATAATCTCATAAACCATAAGCCAAGAGCGTCCCATTTCCTATAATTCAATATTCCCAGGCACCTCCATATCTTCATCATCATCCTCATCACTCGATAAACTTCCAACATCACTCAACTCGTTGTCATCGTCAGAGTCTACTATGCTATCCCCAGCAGCATCACCATTGGCAGTAGTCAGCAATGCATATTTCCGCACGTACTCCTTAACAGTATCGTTGTACTTCTGTTCATCTTTGGTCATCAAGTTGGAGGCGTCCGTATTCAAAGGGTCGCTGGGGTTGGCATACCGAAGTAAGTGGGGAAGAAACTTCTCAAATATGTTCAACAACCCAAACATAGGAGACCAAGTCTGGTTGATAACATCAAGACATACGGATCCGGAGCTCTCGTCGATGTTGGGATGGAAGATTTTATTCATAAACCCAATAGAGGGGGATTTGATAGGATATTGGTCGGGTAGTTCAACTCTGATCTTCCACAGACCTCCCGAGTAAGGAGTATCTTTCGGCCCGTTGAAAATAACAATGAACTGTTGGATGGAGTCATCAATAAGCGTTACATCATGATCGCTCATCATCAAGTCCATCACATCCTTCTCTATTCTTCTTTTAGGACTACTCATAGTTGATAAAGAGGGCTGTGTGTTACCTGTTGAAAATTGGGAATGGGTTGAAAGGGGTTTAACAGCCTAAACTTCTGTCAAAAAAAGATTTGGGGAACTCTGCTAAACCACTTATTGCTGGATATAATCAATACACTGCTCAAACTAAAAGCTGGAGATCTTGAACATATAAGTTATATATTATTAGAAAGAAAGATACTGGTTAGACAAAGTATCGTTTGCCTCTACTCCTTGGTTCTTTTAGCATGACAATCTGGACTGGGTTACATACAGGAGAAGCGCTACCAGTCCAAACAGATAAAATTGTAAATGGGCTTGGAATCAGTGTGGGATTGCTCCATTCTATGGTGGGAACGCAGTGACATAGCTCACACGACTGATTACTTTGGGTCACATGTACGTGGAATTTGACGGGTGGTGTACATCGTCATCATGTGATACGATGTACCAGAACAGGAGAAGTAGATCAAGAGCAAATTGTTGTTGAATTTAGAGACTGGGTGACAAAAATATGTATTGCTTTGAGTAGGTCTAGTAATAAGCCGTTCCTCATGCATACATCGGGCAAATATACAATACACTTTTCCCCGTCTTATTTTGCAATGTTGCCTGGTCACTAATAATATGCGCTTTTCAGAGATCCTAGCACCATGTGGTAGACTCTAGTGGTGATTAGCGAAAACTTGCTCACTGAACGAGTCAATAAATTTTTTTTTCTACTATCTGCACCAACCAAGTTGTAGTATAATTTCCAATAGGTATTCTAGGTACCCTAAACGACTAAGTAGCTGCAACTGGAGTGTAACCATTGGATCGACACCTCATAACATGACTAGCAGGTTTTTAAGTAACGTTAGTTGTACTCATTTAATATTCCCATCCTATCTCCTTATCTGTACGCACTATCGCCATATAATTTGCTCATTTGTATGTGTACCCTAATCAGTGTTCAATTTCCGAGGCATAAGCAAAATCGGAATATCAAAGAGCCAAAGAGCACATTATTTGAGTGATATTTGCTCATTTTAACATGTATTGCAGAATTATCACCGTAATCTAAATGGCTCCTTAATAAAATATCCTCCTACTATATAAGGAGTACAATACTCCTCGCTCTCAAAACACTAGGAACAGTTATAAAACTTCTCATTAGATCGCATTGAATTCAATATGAACATGGCAACTACTACTTCTGGCATGGGCTCTGCCACCGCAACTATGGCTATGGCCACCTCCAAAGCCACCCAAAAAATGAGCATGGGAGGCTCTGGGTGCAAAATTTCTATGCTCTGGAACTGGAATACGGCAGGTACGTGCTTTATTGCCCGTTCTTGGAAAGTATCCTCAAAGGGATCCTTTGCAGGCTCTTGTATTGGAGTCTTTTTCCTCTGTATCGCTGCCCAATGGTTACATCGTTTCTGTAGGGAATACGATATTGCTGTGGGCAGAAAGTACTCTGACAGAATCTCCCTTGTGGAATCTTCCAAAGACAATGAAGAAAGATCGATTGACTCTTCGGTGGCTAAGGCTTCTGAAAATTCCGTTACTGCAATCAATGCACTTAGTACCAGACCAATGGGAGACCCATTGTTGTACACGGTTTCCCACCATTGGATGTTTACATGGGTAGTTGGTGGTACCTTTGCGACTCCCATGGAGCACTTGATAAGAACCTTGTTTTTCACTATAGAGTGGGGTCTTAACTATTTTATTATGTTGTTGTTCATGTACTACAACGGGTACATTATCATCTGCTGTATCTTGGGTACAATGGTGGGAAGGCTTGTGTTCACTTATAACGAGCCACTTCTATACTGTGGACAGAATGTTGCAGCCCTCGATAGTCATGAAGCTGATCGTAAGTGTTGCCGTTAGAAAAGTAGACAACATTATGGCAGACTATTGTTAATAGTTGATATATTCAATGTTCAGGAAATACATGGGTTAATAAATACTCAACACAGTGTTCAATCATGGTGTAATATTTCAAAATCCACATTATCACTGAATATACCCCTTACGGAGTATGACGTCTTACATGTCTCATGTGACCTACAGCAATTCTCGTTTATGAAATGGATGGTTCTAGATAGATATTAAACTTCGATGCAGTCGTGCAAGTGCAGTGGGGCAAGTGGTGTTCTATTGGATACAACAGTAATCTGAAGCAGTGCGGTATTCCGTAGCTTCCGCATTTCACCCTTTAATGATAGCATTGCATTGCAATAGTGCATTGGATTGTTATAGGAATAGCGAAATAGTCAAATTGTATACCATACGAGTGACTTATACGACATTAATCCATTCTTCGCAATACTCCTAATACAACCGACTCTCGTCACTACTACCTTTGTTGGCGTAGTCCCTGTAATCTTCCCATCAACTTCCCTCTAACTTCCCATATTCGTCTTCCTAATCTATCGCCAATTTTCAGGCATATATTGGATTCTAAGCCTCTCAAGTACTTGAGTCAAAAGCTATACCAATCGTACCAACAAAAGCAGATAACCATCCATCTTTTTCTACTACGATATCCCTACTCCTGTAGTGTCTACCATATACCCGTAACTTGTACCTACAGTTCAATGCCCCATCAGGAAATTGAAAGTTCTGGACTCTTCGAGAATTTAGTGGAAGCTTCTAGTAGCACAAAGTACACTGAAAAATGTGGGGCACATAATACTATATAAGGGGAAGAATTCTTCCCCCTTAGTAAAAGTCAATTCAATTTCCCATTTTATAGCATAGATATCAATTGACACGGCTGTCGATAGATTCCCTACTATTAAACTTTTACTGATCGATTGAGATGTCTAGCAAAGCAATTGGAATTGACTTGGGTACCACGTACTCGTGTGTCGCTCACTTCTCCAATGACAGAGTTGAAATCATTGCTAATGACCAGGGGAACAGAACAACGCCCTCGTACGTTGCTTTCACCGATACTGAGCGTTTGATTGGTGATGCTGCCAAGAATCAGGCAGCTATGAATCCTGCTAACACGGTTTTCGATGCCAAACGTATGATTGGTCGTAAATTTGAAGACCCTGAAATCCAAGCTGATATCAAACACTTCCCCTTTAAAGTGATTGATAACGATGGCAAGCCCAAGATCCAGGTTGAGTTCAAGGGTGAAACAAAGGTGTTTACCCCTGAAGAAATCTCCTCTATGATCTTGGGTAAGATGAAGGAAATTGCTGAAAACTATATGGGCACAAAGATCTCTGATGCCGTCATTACCGTCCCTGCTTACTTTAATGACTCCCAGAGACAAGCTACCAAGGATGCTGGCTTGATTGCCGGTTTGAATGTGTTGAGAATTATCAATGAACCCACGGCTGCAGCCATTGCCTATGGTTTGGACAAGAAGGGCCAGAATCATGGTGAAAAGTTCGTGTTGATCTTTGACTTAGGTGGTGGTACTTTCGATGTATCGTTGTTGGCTATCGATGAAGGTATCTTTGAAGTCAAAGCAACTGCTGGTGACACCCACTTGGGAGGTGAAGATTTCGATAACAGGTTGGTCAATCACTTTGTCGCTGAATTCAAGAGAAAGCACAAGAAGGATATCTCAACCAACCAAAGAGCCTTGAGAAGATTGAGAACCGCTTGTGAGAGAGCAAAGAGAACTTTGTCTTCTTCTGCTCAAACAACAATTGAAATCGATTCATTGTATGAAGGTATCGACTTCTACACCACTATCACTAGAGCCAGATTTGACGAATTATGTGCTGATTTGTTTAGATCAACTTTGGAACCCGTCGAAAAGGTTTTGAAGGATGCCAAATTGGACAAGTCCCAAGTGAATGACATTGTCTTGGTTGGTGGTTCCACAAGAATCCCAAAGATCCAAAAGTTGGTGTCAGACTTTTTCAATGGTAAGGATCTTAACAAGTCCATTAACCCAGATGAGGCTGTCGCTTATGGTGCTGCCGTCCAAGCTGCAATTTTGACTGGTGATACTTCTTCCAAGACGCAAGATTTGTTGTTATTGGATGTTGCACCATTATCTCTTGGTATTGAGACCGCAGGTGGTATCATGACCAAGTTGATTCCAAGAAACTCCACTATTCCTACCAAGAAGTCCGAAACGTTCTCAACTTATTCCGACAACCAACCTGGTGTGTTGATTCAAGTGTTTGAAGGTGAAAGAACAAGAACCAAGGATAACAACTTGTTGGGAAAATTCGAATTGAGTGGAATTCCTCCTGCTCCAAGAGGTGTGCCTCAAATTGAAGTGACATTTGACATTGATGCCAACGGTATCTTGAATGTCTCTGCTCTTGAAAAGGGCACCGGTAAGACTCAGAAGATTACCATTACCAACGATAAGGGTAGATTGTCAAAGGATGAAATCGAGAAGATGGTTTCTGAAGCTGAGAAGTTCAAGGTTGAAGACGAGAAGGAAGCTGAACGTGTCCAAGGCAAGAACGGTTTGGAATCCTACGCTTACAATTTAAAGAACACCATCGAGGACGGTGAAATGAAGGACAAGATAAAGCCAGAAGAAAAGGAGAAATTGTTAGCTGCAATCAATGAGACCATTGCCTGGTTAGACGGCTCCCAAGCTGCAACTACGGAGGAATACGAAGACAAGAAGAAGGAATTGGAGCATGTTGCCAACCCCATCATTAGTTCTGCATATGCTGGTGCTGGTGGTGCTCCCGGTGGTGGTGGCTTCCCTGGTGCTGGTGCTGGAGGTTTCCCTGGTGGTGCTCCTCCAGGTGGTTCAGCTGCTGGCGGTGACTCTGGTCCTACTGTTGAGGAACTCGATTAATATTGAAAAAAGTTTATTTCCGGGATAGGATGCTAGTTCATCCATCCATCATCCACTTAGTTTTTTTATTTCTTTATCCACTTTTATATAGGAGCATTTCGGATGCTAGTATAAGATGTCTTCTTTCAATATATGAAATATTATTATAATTTACCTCGTTTCTCGTAGCACACATATAGCTGAAGCTATTATCCAATTAAGAATTAATATTGCTCCGATTTTCCTATCAAGCTTCCAATTGTTCAAGGTCACTCCAACTATTGTGACCAACACATTAAGCACAAGGAAACCACAGAAGACAAACAAGGAAGGCGAAATTTCGACATTGTAAACCGATATGCCTCTGGAAGTTAACACTAAAATAGCACTAACCCCTAACGAACACATAGAAATAAGAGGGCCACCAAAGCATGCCCCAAATGCCATTAAAGGGGACCCACTTTTGGCAATAGTTAAGTTTGAGACCAAATCACCAATAGAATTCCCTAGTGCGAAGATCGTTACACCAAGTACTTCATCACTGAGATTGTATATCACAGAAATAGTCTTCAATACTGCGATAACTTCTGTTGCAAAACTTGAGATCCAACAAATAGAAACCAAAAACCCTAAAATAGTGCAGAATTTATTGATCCATATAAGTTTGGAAATAGACTCCTCATCCTTCAAAGTCGTCAGGTAGTTGGAAAATACGATATAGGCAACAATTAAGGAAACAGCGACCATGAGAGGATAACCAAGGTGCCAGCGAAAAGTATCAATGCCAACCAATAGATTAAACGCACTGGCTGTTCCAAAAAATGTTTGGACGGTTAGTAACTTCTTATCAAACACGAGATCTAAGTCTGGAAAGTCCTCGAGTTCAGCAGAGGCAGTCGGTCCTTCAGGAAAGCTCAACAAACGGCGATGCTTCTTACTTAGCTTGATCAAAGACTCCGTAACAGTATAATCTCTGGAAGGTGTAGAAAGTCTTAAAAAAATTGAAATCGGGAAAGAGGCGAAAAATAAGAGTTTACTTACAATGTCCAAGTCGTTGAACCCCGAAGTTTCAGGAAGAATAAGACGACGAGCACGGGCCCCGGTCAAGTGGAAAAACCTGGGATGTTCTCTTCCGTTGAAGTCAACAACGGGATCAGCAAAGTCATACTCTTCTTCGGCTTCCTGATTTTGAACCAGTTCATTCCTATTAGCTAAAAGAGGCGATTCTCTTTCCAATCGAATGGAGCCATGAGTCGAAATGTCAGAAGATCGTATTTTTGGTAACAACGGTCTACCTAAGTTATTACCGCTAGAAATGTCATCAAGATCTCGCTCCTCCTCTTCTGACTCACTACCACCATCCTGGTTCTCTTCGTCCTGGGACCTGTTAACAATCACCATTGTATCGATCGTTGGGAGGTGAATAAATTCATCGAGATAAACCTGATCAATTCCTTGGATAAAACCATGAATAGTGCGGTTGGAGAACCTGCTTCTAGACCGCACCTGCTCCAAATGCTTTTTCACCCTCTTTCTCACAACTGAATGCGATAAGATAACCACTAACACGTAAACAACATACAACGAAAGTAATAGTACACAGTTAGTTATTGTAATCCTAGAACGGAAAAAAATGTATAGCATGACAAGTGACACCATAAGAAACATGGCTGAATCTCGTATGAAGAGATTTCTCTTTACTTCAAGAGGACTGATGATGGCGACAGAACCAATGATAACCGAGTTGATAAAGAATGCAGCTCCAAGCAACTCTGATAAAGCTAAACTACCAGATCCAAGACTCATAGCCTTGTAAGTGCTTAGGACATCTGGTGCACTGTTTCCCAAGGCTAAAAGCGTCAACCCTGCCAAATTATCAGACATGTTCAACAATCTTGAAATTGAATATAAGTTGGGACACAAGTAATCTGAAGCTGTCAAACCCAAACCAAGAAACAGGAGTCCTAGAGCAATCCCCGATACCACCAAACCCAATGGCTTCCATAAGTCAGACCAGCAATAGTACATCGACAAATAATTAATAATGCCCACAGCGAATTCCTCAGGATTACAATGCTTTTCCACATAGGCACATTGTTCCTTCTTGGGCCTTAGGTGGACATCAGAGCATATGAGTGTCTTATCTTCATCTCGAAGTCCTAATTGAATAGAAGACGCTTTCAAAGTTGCCGGGATTTGTGCTGCGACACCAAGAAGAACTATCGACCCTAAAACTATGCCAAGAAATCGCATAACATATGGATGTAGTCAATTAGTACCCGGGATATTCGGTCTTGATAACCACATAATGTAAGGTGCGCATTGCACTGTTCTTCCTAAGACATAATAATTTGATTGGATACAGGAGATAGTCTTGATTACCAAAACTAGACCAACAAGGATTTTACTACAAATCCAAGATATTATAGTGATATTACTGCCATAAACTGCCATAAACCGTACGAAAACACGAGCTCTGCTTCGGTGGCTCTCTACTGTTAATAATATATCCAGTTTCAAAACGTTTCTTCCCGACAATGGTTTCTTAGGCACTGTTAATAGTCAGTAGTCGCCACAAGAAGTACCCAGAGATGACCATCCACGGGTGAAGCAGAAAGCAGTAGTTCTGTAGTCCAAGAACCAAATATGAGAATGAACTATTGTCATCAAAGATTTTATAGTTGGTTAATAATCTTTGTATAGTAAATCATACCTGTTTCAAAATATACAAAAAAGTCCTGGTTGAGAGTCACTACAGACCATTGGTAAATGCGTCACACTAACACACAATCTACAGTAAACTTGATATAATTGTCGAGCTGATCATTGCACCAAACCCCATACGGGAGCACGAAGGCATACCCTTAGAAATAACTAGTATTTACGCATGGCTTGCTGCACCCAAGATCAACCGCTTCATTCTCCAGTCCATCGAAAGGAGCGTATCCACAACAATATTCCGGTGGTCATGGGTCAAGAACGCCGTAATGGGTTCAACCTCAACGGAATGCTATAGCGTTGTAAATGGCTGTGAAATTTTGCGTTAAAGAACAACATATTAAATAATTGTTTTACTGGGGATTTCATGCTCTATTTATACCGCGAAGAGTTGCAAATTTTTCTGTCCGGGTAACCCCATATTTATAAACTACTGTAACTGGAGTGATCTGGCATTGGACAAAGCATTCCGGTAATACTGAAAATACCAAGCGTATTAAATTAGTAATTGGTTGATCTTAGAAAACAGATACTAAAATCTGCTTTTTTTCAGAGTCCAAAGCATACAATAAAATAATGTAGTGTTAATTAATAGTTATGGCAAGTTTATAGTAACAACAATTGCACATCAAAGATGAATAACGACTTTCCTTCATTTATACACAGTAATGAACAGAGGACCGAAAAAGCAAGCTGAGGATCGCAAAGTTACAACTAATGACATATTGGGAAGAATATATGATGGTTAGGTGCAAACCAAAGCGAATAATTATGGATGACACAATCTTAACCTGAAAGCACTTCCAAGACCTTGGAAAACACATCTTCATAAACGGAATCACTCCAGAGGGTATCCATATGTTCGTATCCTGAACATCTGACAATGTCCACCAATTTCTCCTTCATGCGAGGATTCAGATCAAATATGAGTCTCTTGAAGCTCTTGATATCAACTAGCAAGTCAGCGTCACCATAAAAGGCAAGCATAGGTACATCAAGATGATGTGAAATGGGCAATGGTACTGCAACGTGACTTCTATTCTCGTAGTAATTAGAAAGAGTTGTTCTTCCTATGTTGCAGGTTTCCTTATACATTTGAAACTTCTTGCTATGGATGATCTGGAACCAATGCACCAAGCATTTTACAGAAGAGTTCAGAAACATGTAAGGATAACCAGCGAACTTCTGTTCCACATTAATATTACAGCAACTCCATCCAAAGAGGTATTTCAAGCTAACGTCAACAGTTTTCTGGTACCAATAGGGGCCCAAAAAATGGGTCCAGAAAGAAACCGACAGAAATAACGCCCTTCTGCCAAACAAGGCATACAAAAGGTTCTCGTCCTGAGCCGAATATCTCACCAATAATTTAAAGAGAGGATGGTGCAATTCCTGGGGCACTATGGCAGGAGAAAGTGCAACAAATAGATCAAGGTACTTGTTCAACAGAGGTTTCAAGCTCAAACTAGCAAACAACTGAGAACAGCCCTGGGAGAACCCCACATACGTGATACGCTTGGAGCCTCCATAGAAATCATGGATGTACTTAATAGAATCCGGAATATCGTACAACGCGAACTGGTCCAAAGAAAAGTTCCAGAACTCCTTCAGTGAACTTGATAGCCGCAAGTGTTTGCAACTGTATTTGTTACCTCTGTTGTTACCCAACCAGACGTCATAGCCCTCGTCGACCAATAGAAACGGTAAATTCTTCTTCTTCTCGGACCCACAAACCCAAAGTTCCGAACTTGTCAATAATCCGTGGTGACAGTAAATGACTCTTTTTTCGTTAAAGTGCTTTCTCGATCCTGGCACCCTCTTCTCCAACTTGTGGAGTACTAAGAGATACCCGTCCGAGGTTGTCACCACATGTTCAACTACTCTGTAGCCGTATTTTGCTGCGAGCTCTGCCGTCCCCACAGGTTCCGATGTAGGAACATATTTTGCCGATGCCACATCTGGATTCCGCCATATCCAGCTTAGCGCGTATTCCAATGCTAGGAGGATACAGCTTACTATAATGAACGTAATGGCCCTGAATAAGACTATCAACGATTGTACGGCCCACATGGCGCTGAAGTTTAAGATGTAAAGTAAGAGTTGCTTAATTAAGATCTAATCGTAGTAGTACACGCGAATATCGGAAGATAACACTACCGAAAGATCAGCCTAATTGTAATACAGGCCCTGCTTTGTAGACTATGCAGATACAAGAATAGCGAGTTGTATGCAATAATTGTCAAAATTGCATGGAAATGAGAGGAGTTTACCACATTCTAACTATAATCAGAGTAATCAGCAATTAGAAGGCTCTTTATTCTAAAGTGTAGAACGATTTTAAGCTGGGAAAATATCAAAGCATGTTATTACCGAGCAGAATAGATCCAACATGCATGCATTACATTAAACGAATCTAACACCAGTTTAGTTTATCTCAAAGTTTACTAGTTTGGTCACCCTTGTCGTGATACTCAAAACTGTCATTGAACATATTATTAAATAGTGAAACATTTGCTGTCAAGTAGTAAACAGGAGACTCCCGCTTTTTCTGGAGCTTACATCCCTTATGAGTGCAATACTTGTTTATTTTACTTCCTACAAAACCGCAAAAATCTTTCCCGCATATATTGCCGGTTCTCAGAGAACGCTAACAACACCATCCTTATCACTATGTACATTTATCATGTTGGAATGAAATAATCCAACAGATGAGGAATTTATCTGGTGTTCTCGAATAAATACAATTATCTCCACTTCCACCAGTTCCTACCTTCTTGCCTCACGGGTTCCTGTTCCTGGGCCAATGACTTGGCAAACTTGTCGTGTTCATCCCATTCTCTCAACATGGCTTCTTCCTGATCTTGCAATCTTCTTGTAGCCTCCAACACATGTCTCTCTGAGGGTGTGTTTAACGCAAATTCACTCTCAGAAGTACGCCTGATTTCCTCGGGAATATATTGGGCATCTTTGACAGGCTTGATAACAACCCTAGCGTCTTTAGGATAGTACAAATCCTCGTATTCCTGGTCAGAAAGTCTCCTACCCATCTTCTCCTCAAAGCTTAAACGGGCACGGTAAAAGCCGGACATGACGTTTTCACTTCCATCATTCCAACGGACAAAGAACGCCCCATAAACAATGATGGAAGCCACCACAAAGGTTCCGAACCATCGGGTACCCGTATTTAATCGTTGATTAGTGTCAACTCTCCGCAACACTTTATATTGACCAGGGTACAACTCAGAAGCTGGACGAGGCGTATAGTTCAACCGCTTCATGGTCTCATTAACCTTCTTATACTGTGTGGGGTTTCTAGGAACAGAAGAGAACCCAGAAGGCTGATTTCCAGGAATCTTGAATTCCGAAGGGTATCCTTCAGGAGGTCTTAAATCGGTAGGATCATATGGGTTATAAGGAGCCTTTGGTGGCGTCCAGCCCTTGGGGTTCGGCCTTCTCTCAAAATCCATTTCTAATAAGAGGAATTCAATATCCAGTGTAGATCTACTTGTTGATTTTGTATTTAATGATATCTCGTTTGGAAGCTTTAACCATAAATTTTCACCATGAACCAGTACGCCGCGCAACCAGTATGATCACCAGAAAAATGATGTCAATTCTCGCCAGCTTTCTACATTGTAAGGCAAGATTGATTTACAAGACCACAGAATATAAATGGTTTTATTAATAAGCTCCGCAGTCGTTAGTGCAGATGTTTTTTGAACAGGTGTATAAGTTCTTTTCTTTAGAGACTCTTGACACGCGGTTGGCGGCACCAACTGATGCGAAGAAAAAGAGCCATGTTCAGGAGCAAGCTCCACCATCTTCAAAATGGAGCACCACTGAATTCAAAATATATGGAGTCGTTTTTGCTATAGCAGTGCCGTTGATGTTTAAAACCGCTATGGATGCGTCCAATGAAACAAACCCCAACTACAGTCGTTTTGCGCATCTCTTGCTGGATGGTTGGATGTTTGGTCGTAAGGTTGATAATTCAGATGCACAGTACCGATTCTTCAGAAGTAATTTTCCATTGCTATTGCTGCTTGTAGCGATTCATTTTGGGCTTAGGAAGGTTACAACAATGCTTCCTGGATTGCGCAAAAGAACTGCCTTTGATTTTGTATGTGGAATCTTGTTCTTGTTCGTGGCTCATGGATACAACAGTCTCCGAATCATAATGCACATTTTGATCAACTGGGCCATAGGACAGTATGTGGGGAAGAAGAATATTGCGATAGGGTTAACATGGGTATATGGTATCTTGACGCTTTTCCTCAATCACTGGTATCGTGACACCCCCCTAGGCATTTATTTTATTGATAATGGCTTCAAAGGTATAGTTGCACGTTGGGATGTTTTCTTTAACTTTACAATGTTAAGGATGTTATCATTTAACTTGGACTACTTTAAACGCAAAGAAAAGCTCTCTAACACAGAGGTTGTTTCAGAAGAGAAGAAAAATGGTGGATTGACTCGCCAATTGAATGATAGAGAAAGGCTAACAGCACCATTACCGATCTCCGATTATAGTTTTGTGAATTACATTGCATATCTAACATACTTGCCGTTGTTTATTGCTGGACCAATAATCACGTTCAATGACTATATTTTCCAATCGAACTATGTGCCATTACCCACTTCCAAAGACTACAAGAGAACTGCAATCTACTTTGCCCGGTTTATGTTTTGCGTGGTTGTTATGGAATTTCTTCTTCATTTCATGTACGTTGTTGCGGTATCTAAAACAAAGGCATGGGATGGAGATTCTGTTTTCCAGATTAGCATGATTGGATTCTTCAATTTGAATATTATTTGGCTCAAACTCTTGGTCCCCTGGAGATTCTTCCGTTTCTGGAGTTTGCTTGATGGTATCGATCCACCAGAGAATATGATCAGGTGCATGGACAACAATTATTCTGCATTGGCCTTCTGGAGAGCATGGCACAGATCATACAACAGATGGGTTATTCGGTATATTTACGTACCCTTGGGAGGTGGAGGCAAGTACCGTATCATTAACAGTCTTTTTGTTTTTACGTTTGTTGCGATCTGGCACGATATAGAACTTAAGCTTTTGATGTGGGGCTGGCTCGTGGTTATTTTCCTTATTCCAGAGATAGTTGTTACCACTTTGTTTGCCAAGTACCGTGGCCAGTGGTGGTACCGGTACGCTTGTTCTATTGGAGCAATTTTTAATATTTGGATGATGATGGCGGCTAACTTATCTGGATTTTGTTTGGGGCAAGATGGGGTATTGTTGTGGCTCAAACAGATGTATTCCACTTCGAATGGTGCTGCGTACTTCTTTTTATCTCTGGGAGCATTATTTGTGGGGACGCAAGTTATGTTTGAGTTGAGGAATTCAGAGAAGCGTCGGGGAGTAGATGTTAAGTGCTAAATAATAGTATGAATTAGTAAGTCTTTGAATACTGAAACAGTTTAAGCCTCCATAATAGTGTTTAAATGTAAAAGTGTTAGCTTCAAGCGTAGTTCGATATATCATTCCAGCCTATGGAACAGAACCGGTATAGTCCAAAGAACACTGTAGGCTTTTCCTTTATACTTGTGACAACATTCAGAGCAAGTATACGAATAATAACCGAAGAAATGTAAGCTGTGTAAAGCAAGAATACTCCTGAGAT
Organism: Lizanozyma gosingica; assembly: GCA_030463055.1. Lineage (NCBI taxonomy): Eukaryota > Fungi > Ascomycota > Pichiomycetes > Serinales > Debaryomycetaceae > Lizanozyma > Lizanozyma gosingica. The sequence goes on along the minus strand of JAKVQZ010000014.1, from coordinate 24,442 downwards.
GACTCTACGTTATCGTACCTTTAGATGTGATATCATTTTGAGGAATGCACCATTACTACCACCTAGATGAATGGATTAATCTAGCCTTTATACCTAATCTGGGGTAGTCGTGTGTGGATAGCTGGATCAACTCCATTAAAATGATCTATCTAAACTCTTCCCTGTACTCCACCATTCTCCACAGACACATCCATGGCGCCTCCCACACCCGTCTACTCTAAAGCAGAGATCGACAGAAAGTATGCAAAGCAGCTAGATAACCTGGAAAAACACAACTGCACACTTATGCTGTTGACGCAACATGAATGCACATTCAAAATCGATCCTCAGCGACGCAAGGTTCCTGAAATCCTCTGTATGCCGTTCAAGCGCATGTTCCAACGGTGTCAGATTACGGTGACTGAAAAGATCGACGGCAAAAAGAGTCAGACCCAGCAGTGGATCAATATTGAAGTGACTGATCAAGGAACGAACGCGGAGCTCTTTGAAAGCGACGATTTTAAAAAGCAGGTAGAAGAGTTTCGCAAGGCAGAGAAGGATCTTAAGCGGATTATGGAGGATGAGGCTGGAATTTAAGGGGTTGGCATAGCATTTATCATCATGTATAAAGTGTACAATTTAACGAAATAACTAGAAAGAAAGAAATGGATTATTTGTAGTGAATAAATATGTTCGCAATAATTTACGGTCTGTCTGTCCATATCAGGGAGCAAGTTAATGTGCTTTTGTATAAAGAAGTGATGTCCTGGTATTGGTTTGTGTGTAATGTTACTGCTGTTATTACTGTGAATGTTACTGTGAATGTTACTGTGAATGTTACAGCCGATGGTTGAATGTAGTCTATGGCTTATTGTCACCGTGAACGATTGAGTAAGGTCTTACTTTCTGTAATCTGTGATATATTGAAGTATAAAGTGCTAGATGACAATATTAACGGGATGAAATACACAGTACTAGAAACAACTATCCCTGTTGGTTACCTAATATGTGGATCCTTCGGGTGGCTGTTTCAACTTCTTGTTGGCAGGAGAGGCCATGGTCCTCCGCAATTCTAGCAAGACTGTCTCCATGGTGTATGAGCGTTTCCAGTTCTTCAAAATGTCAAATTCATTGGTAACTTGACCCTCGCCATCGACACAGGGTAAGTTTATCTTAGAGATGAACCGAACCTTGGGGGGTTTCTCTGGATAAGTCTCGTCACACACTATGTGCAACGAGTAGATGCGGTTTTCGTGGGTAGAATGAGGAGGTCCTAATATCGTTCCATTCCAGTACGTCATGGTGATATCATCGGAGTTGGCCAAACCATACGATATTGACTCTGCACCTAATCCCTTTTCCCCCTTCTCCAACTCTTCCAACAACTTAAAGTTCCTAGGACTGCGGTGTTAAATTTAGTGTTAGTAGAGGTTGTGGAGGGCAATAGTGATTTTGACCAAAATATCATACTTACATTTTAGACATTATCACCAGACTGCTCTATCTATGCTGTGTGTTTAGTTGTTGGTCTAGCAAATTTGTGCGTGCCTATCACTGATAAGTACAGAAAGGCAAGATTTCAGAACTTAAACTGGTGCTAAGTGAGACTACTTGTTTATGGCTCCCAATCGGATAAACAATTCGTGTCCAAACAAAAGTTTTCAACTTATTATGCATTAAATTATTTTGCTCCTGTTATCAAGTTAAGTGCAACAAGAAGCCGTATAGATATATTGAAACACGTATCGTGTTAAAGTTACAGGGTAACAGTTGTATTAACACTGCTTGAGTTAAATCGAATCAGTGAAAAGTATACTGTCATTTGGGGTGATAGTTTTATTTGTGGTGATTGGAATAGGTTGACTGCTAACTTTTACTGTTTACTGTTGCATCAGGTTGATTCTGTAATAGAATTCTAATCCATTACTGGTTCTAGTTCTGGCATTGTTGTTTGATAGTATTATTTCTGCTAATACAACATCTACAGATTAATCAATACAATGGATATTGCCAGTTCTTCGCCATTTGTTGAACGCCCCTACGATGCAGACGAGATAACGGTTTCTAAGCTCCAGTTTCAGGTCAAAAGCTTGGAAACTGAAAAGAAGCTATTGGAGCAGAACAGAGCATCTATGATTGATAAATACGAGGAAATCATTAAGGCAAAAAACGCAGAACTTGCAAATCTACAGGCAAATTTTGACTACGTGATGGAACAAAAGACAGAGTTAGAATCAAAATGTGAAAATCAACTGCAAATATCAATAAAGCAAACCGAGACGTGTGATTCGAAGATCGAAAGTTTAGAAACCGAAATCCATGAATTGAGACGCAGTCTCCGCCGCTCAGAGCTTAAAAGTTCGGAATTGGCTCAAAAATTATCAGTCGCAGAGAAGAACGTCGTTGAGGAACAACTTCTTTCTAAAGAATTGCAGCAGCGCAATGATACATTAAACAAAGAAATTAAATCATTGTATGAGTCGAATCGGGAACTCTTGACTCAGGCCAATACCAATGTGAATTCAAATTCAGAGTCATCTATCGCTGTTATCAATAACATGCATCTCACTATCGATGAACTACAAAAGGAAAACAACGCGTTGAAACTCGTGAAATCAAAACTTCTACGGGATAAGACATCTGTTGAGATTCTTAAGCAGAAAAATACAACTTTAACTGAAAAGCTAAGAATTGCAGAGGCATTGGAAGAGAAATGCTGCAAGTTGGAGATTGACAATATCGAACTTAATCAGAAGTTTGATGATGTCTTCCAAGCAATCACTGAAAATATCGAGAACCATGAAAAGAAATCAAGTGCGTCGTTAGTATACGATTTCCTTAACCAATTCAGAGAATCCAAGAACGAAAACCTTGTATTAAAAGATAGGTTAAATTTAGAATTAAGTCAAGCAGAAGAAAGAAATCGGGAACTTTCCTCTTTGCTTGTAGACTTGGAGCAGTTTAAATCGGATTACTCTGAAATGGAAAACATGCTCACTGCGAAGGATGAAACCATACAGCAATTAGAAAAGCAAAGACAGTTGAACATGAAAGAAATTGAATTTTTAAGAAAATCTCTCCGTGATGATCAAGCTTATTCTACAACACAAACATCAGCGAGCCCTGCTATAGATGAATATCTTTCGAAGTTAGAGAAATCAGTTGACCAATTGAGATCTGAGAATGACAAACTAAGAAAGGCTAAGCAGGTGGATGTTGGTAGCTCTTCCCCAAAAGCAGGAGTCAAGCGTCAAAGAACAAATACTGATGAACAATCAAGATTCTCTACGAAACAACTTGAGAAAACCAACTTCGAACTCTCTGTGACTGTTAAGAATTTAAAGTCTGAAATTGCCAGCTATAAAGAGAAAATCAATTATTTCGAAGATTTACAAAATAAGAAAAAGGAATTAAATATCTTACAATTGAAGTTGAATCCAATCAGTAAGGACCAATTCGTGAAACAGCAAACTCTAGAAGCATTGCGCAAAGAGAACGAGGACTTAATTTCAATGTACATCAGGAAATCCACAGTTGACGACTTGATTCCCAAGTCGGTATTTGAAAGACAAGAAGTAGGCAAACAGATACTCCAGTCCAAAATTGATCAGTTGTCAAAACGTCTAACAAGATTGAGAGATACTTATGCCCAAAAGTCCAAAGATATCTTGAGCATAATTTCCAAGTACTTTGGTTACGTCATTGAGTTTTTGCCTTCACCTTTGAACCCCAATGACCTAACTTCGAGATTGAAACTCACCCCAAAGTCCATACAAGCAATCGATAAGTCTTCCTATGTTATCCTTGATATTGAATCCAAAAACTTAAAGGCATATGGGAATCATATCTTCAGACAATTGTTCGACGAGATTAGTCAAGAATTTGATGACTCGTCCAAGCGGATACCCTGTCTATTGTCTGCAATAATACTCAAGGTACACGAGAAGTATAAATAGAGCGTACATTAGAAGTACAACAAATCATGTTTGTAGTGACTTTACCAACTGCTTAGAAACAAGTCCAAGGATCTCCGTACGATCGAAAACGAAATGTTCAATTTTGTTCGCCACCTCATTCCAATGCTCACCTTCATTAATGGAAGCTACTGCTTCTTGAAATTTGACAAGAAATTCTTTCTTCTGTTCGTTTCTACCATTTTCTTCATAGTATGCGTTTAGCCACCCCCAACAGTCACCATCCAGTGGGTTACTTTTTATGGCTCTCTCAAACCAGACTTTTGCATTATCGTATTTCTTGCTGATCCACAATAGCTGTCCAATCATTAGCAATATGATACTATTATTGTTTGTGGCCTTTAATGCATCGTTCAAGAAGTTCTTTTGTTGAGATTTCTTTGGAATGAGTTCAACGTATTGTTTCCAAATAATAGGGGACAGGTGGAACTGTTTAAGAGCTTTGTTGGCAAGCGATCTTGCTGAAATCATGTCTTTTATGGAACGTTCTAGACGTATCTTTTCAGCCCACAATTCCGCGCTATCTGGGTTCTTCAGCAATGCTAAGTCCAATATCGAACGTGCTCTTATGGCAGTCTGATTGATTTCTAAACGAGCAAGTGACAACCATAATTCAATAGATTGAGGGCATGCTTTGGTACCAGCAGCATAAGCTTCCCTTGCCAGGAGGAGATTGTTTAAATCATCCATAAATATTTGCCCCTTTTGAATATGTAACTGATCATATTTTGGGAATGCTGTCAAAGCACGCGTAACGAGAGACATAATTTCTGATTCATAGTTAGTAGCATTTGCTAAATGGAATCTTGCAAAACGGATATATCTGTGCCAAACCTGTGAAGTAGTTTCTGACTCCACGCTTACCATTTCCTCGAACACTGATTTAGCACCATCATAGTTTTTTATAGTAATTTCTAATTTGATTCGTTCAAATTGAATTTTCTGCATTTGGAATCTGCTGACCGCTTTCAGCAAGATAAGTCTTGCACCATCGATATCATTTTTGAGTTTCCATGTATCTATTGCATATAAAATGGTAAGATTCTCGCTTTCTGGCAATGCGTTAATTGCCTTTTCATAATACTCAAAGAGATGGTCTTCTTGAGCTTTCTCCTTGATGTTACTCAATAATTTCATCCACACTGGCTCATTTTCTGGTTGCCTGTCGGAGATAAATTCGTAAATGAATCTGGCCACTTCTGTCTCTCCTTGGGTTGAAAAGCCCTCCGCCTCAGATAGCCATTCGTCAATTTCACCCTTGGTTTCTAACGCTGTGTATACAATGGCTTTACTACTGTTGTGGAAGCCATCCTGGAATGCATGTGCTGCTTGTGTGAGCCAAAAATGCAAATCCAAGGCAGCAAGGGATTCTTGTACTATCCCTTTTTGGAGCATCTTTTGGAGTTTGCTGTTACTGAGTGAATCCCCCTTCGCCTTTTCTTCCACCTTCAAGGCTGTGATCCAAACACGGTAATCACCTTTCATTGTCTTTAGAGAGCCATTGAGAATTCTACGGGCATCTTCGTAGGGTGATAAATCGACTAATGCCTGTTTAAATTCCCACTCCTCTGGAACCATCTCTATAGCTTTCAGCAATAACATGCGTACTGTCGCCTCGTCATCTTCAAGCTCTATCAACTGTTTCCATAGTGGACAACTATGCGGTATAGATAACAACGCCTTATGTACGATTCTCTTTTTGGCAAACACATCAGATGCGTGTTCTAATTCAACACATTTCAACCAGAGTTTTGATGATGTTGGGAGAAAAGATAATGCTGTAGCTGCAATACGTTTGCAGAGCTTATTGCTCTCAAATGAATTTTGATGAATTCGAATGTTTTCCAACCAAACTTCTTCGCTTCGTGGTATTCTTTCACACCCTTCCTCAATTAAGTTTTTGGCTCGCTGGTATTCTTTCGCTTCTAGTTCCAAACGAGCGGATGCGATCCATGAGCTCGCCTTTTTAGGCTCGACCCGACGAAGAGATGCAAGGGCCTGCCGCGATTTTTCAATATTTCCAATGGCTATTGATGTACTTTCACTCCCTGTATTGACTCTGTCATTGTCAATTGCATATTTTTCGATTTCACTTTTTGCACCCACAGGTGTTAAACTATCTAAATGTCGGCCCAAAAGAGCATCTTTGGCCGATGAAATCAGTTCGAAGTTGGTAGCGCCCGCCTCGTTCAGCCGATCGCCATTACTACTTAAAAGTGCATCAGGTGCAGCGTAGAACCGCTGCTGCAGTCGTTCAAGAACCCGTGCACGCTTGTTACGTCGAGTCATGTCACCTGCTTCTGGAAGAGCTGCCCATTGGTCGGCTGTAACATGAGCCAAGCCACGCTTCAAATAAGCAAGATCGGCACTAAGGCCATCATCTGTTGCCAGAACGCCATCCACACCAGAATTGGCATTTTCGTATGTGGTACCATCAGAGCGGGACAAGTTCATTTTTGCATCGATTTCACGGTAGATTTTATCAGCCTGTTCATTCTCGTTACTGGTATTGTTAAGCCTTTTAGTTATTGAAGACCAAAGACGTTTATCTCTATCATTATCATCATAATCATCATTGTTGTGGTATTCGTTATCACTTGCAATATCTCCGTTTTCTCCCTGGCCATTGCCCATAATAATGCCGGAACTGGTGGCACTGGTTGTAAAACCAGTTGCTCCTCTACCAACACCAGGAACGTAACCTGGGGGTGGTTCCTGATCTAGAAATGCCTTGCGCTCCATTATGCCGGAACCATGTATTAAATCTTTTAAAGTCCTAGTTGATCTATATTGTATAGCTTATAGCGTATATAATTGCCTGTTCTATGAGGTATATAAACTAACAGGTGAAGTTGAGTTCTTAAAACTTACTGGCATAAAGTTAACTAATTGAGAAATCGAGATTTTCGGGAGCGCGGATTTTTGTGCAGGATCTCATGGTGATTTTCGATATTTTCAGCGATGAGTTATATAAACCAGCGATGAGATCATAGAGTACTTTGAAAGAACATACACGCGATAAGGATACTTGACCATGTCTAAAAGAAGTGCATCCGATGAATTGGGCCCTGTAACAGGCCTGGGTGCGGCGAAACGCGAAAGTGGCGCGGTCCCACCAGCAACTGGTGTTTCCGAAGCCATCGAAGTTGATGCCGAAATGGGAGAGTTTGAAGACCCCTATGGTGATGAGTTCGACAGTGATGGGGAGATCATTGAATTGGATGGCGATGACGATGAAGACATTGAAGTGGATGAGGAGACCCAACAGAATCGTGCACAAGAGATTTTAGCCCGTGATGCCCAAGAACAACAGATGGAAGAACCTACCATCTACTTGCCTCATCGCTCCAAGCCCTTGGGTCCCGATGAAGTATTGGAAGCAGATCCCACTGTCTACGAAATGTTACACAACGTCAACTTGCCCTGGCCCTGTTTGACAGTCGATGTTTTGCCTGATAACTTGGGTAGCGAACGTAGAACATATCCAGCCTCCGTCTATTTGACCACAGCTACACAAGCCTCGAAGAGCAAGGACAACGAGTTGATCACAATGAAGCTTTCTTCTTTAGCAAAGACATTGGTCAAGGATGACGATGAAGACAATGATGAAGAAGAAGACGACGATGATGTGGACTCTGATCCTGTCTTGGATAGCGAAACCATCCCTTTAAAGCACACCACAAACAGAATCAGAGTCTCCCCTCATTCACAGGAAACAGGAGAATATTTAACAGCCACCATGTCTGAAAGTGGTGAAGTTTTCATCTATGACTTGGGCTCACAAGTGAAGGCCTTCGATACACCCGGGTACATTATTCCCAAGACCTCCAAAAGACCTATCCACACTATCAGAAACCATGGTAACGTCGAGGGGTACGGTCTCGACTGGTCGCCTCTTACAAAAACAGGTGCCTTGTTAACAGGGGATTGCTCTGGTAGAATCCATTTAACGTCAAGAACAACCTCCAGCTGGGTCACAGACAAGACACCCTTCATTGCGTCGCAGTCTTCAATCGAAGACATTCAGTGGTCTACCGGTGAGTCGACTGTGTTCGCTACTGCTGGAACTGATGGATATGTTCGTATTTGGGATACTCGGTCCAAGAAGCACAAGCCAGCCATTTCAGTAGCGGCTTCTAAATCCGACGTCAACGTCATTTCATGGTGTTCTAGAATCAACCACTTGTTGGCCAGTGGTCACGATGACGGAACATGGGGTGTCTGGGATTTGCGTAGCTTTGGCCAAGGTCCTGCGCCTTCTCCAGTTGCCCATTACGACTTCCACAAGTCGCCCATCACTTCTATTTCCTTCAACCCCTTGGACGAGTCTATCATTGCCGTTTCCTCCGAGGATAATACCGTGACTTTATGGGATTTGGCTGTGGAAGCTGATGATGAAGAAATTGCAAACCAAAGAAAGGAAACAAAGGAATTGAGCGATATTCCACCTCAGCTTTTGTTCGTCCACTGGCAAAAGGATGTCAAGGACGTTAGATGGCATCAGCAGATCCCCGGCTGCTTGGTTTCGACCGGTGGAGAGGGATTGAATGTATGGAAGACTATTTCTGTTTGAACCACTTTCTGTTATGTTCTGTTTATGTCGCTTTTTCTCACCCCTTGCATATCACGTCTACATCATTGTACATTGTACATTGTACATTCTATATTTAACTATGTAAGTTACGTATTACATATCACTGCTAATATATAGACCACTTTAACTGAATGGGTATGGTGTGTTGGGGCGTACATTGATGCCTGTTGCTGCTTCTGGTACTGTAGATCAGCTGCGAAAACTTACATATATTTGCACCCAAAAGTAAATGTCTCTCTAGATATAGAAATGGGTTTAATAGTTACTAGGGGCTATAAAGAGATATCAATCTCAATTACTTCCTGGGCTGTCTATTGGAATATAAATATTATAAAGATAATTATTTTAAAAGACACTGTGGAAATGAGATTGAATTCAGTTGCTTTTCTCGCTTACGCTTTCCAGACTTTGTCTTCCATTGAAGTTGGCTTCAGTGCAGTAGCCGGGGTATGTGTTTTCCTTGTGAGCGGTGTGGATGCCGGTCTCATTGGCAATGTTATCCCAAACGGTATTGAACTTGAAAAGAGAAAGATGTTAGGAATGCCTAACAAGTTGAAGAAAATGAAAAAATCTAAAACCTCATTAATATCTACTACGGACAAAGACTGCCACACACATACCAAGGCAACTGCTACTCCAACAACAGATTGCACTACTACTACCCTTACTACTATAACTCTCAAGAAGAAGCACTCTGCAACTACAACCGATTGCACCACTCTTGAAAAGAGAATGAAGAAGGGGATGCTTGATAAGTTGAAAAAGATGAAGCCAATTAAAACCTCCTCTACCGATGATTGTATAACTAAAACAAAAGCTACAGTTGCTCCTACTACTGACTGTCCTGAAAATGAGAAGAGAAATATGAAGGGCTTGCTTGACAAGATGAAGATGAAAAAAAAGAAGAGCACTTCTACAACCACCACTTCAGACGATTGTGATACCAAGACTAAGACTAAGGTTCTTCCTACTACTGACTGTCCAGAGAATGAAAAGAGAAACATGATGGGCATGTTAGACAAGATGAAGAAACTTAAGACTACTTCAACCACTGAAGACTGTGATACGAAAACTAGGACCACCAAGAAGGATTCAACCACCACTGATTGTGCTGATTTGGACAAGAGGTTCAACCACAAGGGGTACTTCCCAGATCATGGTCACAAAAAGCCGGTTGATTCAACTTCAGAAGAGGAAGTAAGTACTGTGGAAATGGCATCCTCCACTTCTCAAGAGACTGCAGCTGCAACTTCCCTCTCTGTACATATCAGCACCACTTGCATTACCTTCAGTGAATCAGGAACGACATTCTCTATTACCAGCACCATCACACGCACAGCCGCAGAATCTAGTGAGATAACTACTCATGATAGAGAAGAGATATCTCCTACTTCTAAAGGATCAACTTCAACGCATGGAGAGCATACAACTATCTGTCTTACATGTGAGTCTGCACCAGTTCCCAGCGAAACAAACGAACTGAATCAAGCTACCACTCCAGTCATTACGCCAGAAGGTGCAACTGAAGGAACCCTTACCGAAAAATCAACAACTGTCATTACAGTGACCCTGTGCAGTGAGAATAATTGCTCTGAGTTGATTTCAACTTCAATTGACCATGGGCATCTGAAGGAGACAGCCGTAAGGTCCTTGACATCTATGTTTAGCGACATAGTTGTTCCACCCCAGAATGTACTAGCTTCGACTTTTGAAGGCAATGCCCCTTCTCTTGAAGCCGGCTCTATTTATGCGGTTCTTCTATTGATCTCCTTCGTCATTGTGTGATCATATTTGTTAATTATTTGTTGAAACCAAATAAAAAAAAATTAATATAAAAAAAGATAATGTCGACTCATTTAAGATTGAATTGATTATTCACAAAAGACTCGTTCGCTGTTGTTGTCATTGAATCCTAAATCATAATTCTCTCGTTCTAGCAATATTATGTTTTCTTTTGTTAGAAATCGTTTTCCTTTTCCCACAATACTTTTTCGTTAATACTATTCATTTCCAAAGCCCGCTGGATAAATAATTAGTATTTATTGTAGAGCTTAGTACTCATTTGGTGTTGATCAAGTTTTTCTCCCAACAAGGCAAGCTTCTCTTCAACCTCAATCCAGAAGCGATTCTCACTTGTGATGACTTCCGCGTACCGTTCTAGAACAATCAAACTCTTTAACACAACCTTGTGGAAAAATGCAGATACTTCTACAGCTGTATGTTCCTGTGTTAGCGCTTTTTCGGTAATCTCGTTCATATTAGAATATTTCTCCTGTCCCAAAGATACAGAATTGATGAGTTTCAGGACATCCATAGTGCTGAGCTCAGTCAATAAATTAACTGCTTGGATTGCTGCAGGAATCTTGACCGATAACAATTTTAAGCGTTCTTCATCATTAGGCTCATCTGTATTAGGCACTTGCATCTCTCCTTTGCTTGTGCTCAACTTATCCCATATATCCAACTTTGTGATGATATCGTATATCTGCTGGAAATGGGGATGATCTCGGTAGACTGTATCTACCTCTTTTGCTAGCAGGGCTAGTTCTGAATAAATCGTGGTATGATCTTTTCCACCATCTGCCTGCGCCTCTACCGCTGATAGACGGCTTTCAAGATTCTGGTAAGTGCAATCGTCCATAATCGTTGTTATGTGAAATTTTGCTTTACTTTGTCTGAGTTGATGGCTATTATATCAGCTCTATTACTTGATGTATTCACGAATTCTAAAGCACTTAATTTGATTTTCGCGGTCAAAATGGCGTATCAAAAACATCACCACTTTTTCCTTTTGACTGGTCAAATACCGAGGTAAAGAATGCTCAAAAGGGAACATGAAACCGATGCGAGCGAAACACTGAGCTGTAAGCGCTCTAAAGCTCTGGGAAATGAAGATAAAGCGCTTGTCGAAAAGAAGCTAAGGATTCTGAGCCTGTTGGATCAGTATGCTCCAATTTCAGCTGTTGCAAAAAGCAGTAGTAGCAATTTTGTTCTAGTTGGAACAAGCACCGGAGAAATCCGTCTATGGACCATACGAGACAAAGATAGTAGTGACAGCAGTAAGAGTGCAAGCAGAAGTAATAATTCCAAAATTGATTCTAATGATTTATTATTACACATGCAAAAGGACTTCCTGGTCTTCTCAAAAGTTCCAGTTTCCACCATAGTAATATCTCCCAATGACTCCATTGCTGTCTGTCTTTCACATGAATCTCCAAAAGCCGTCATATTGGATTTGAGTTTGCTAGATATAAGCCATGTTGTTGAGTTGCCATTTGTTCCACTGGAATCAACACAGTTGAATACGTTGTACGTGGGCACAGATAAGGTATTGCTTTCCCATGAAAACCACACATTTTCTTTGAATACAGAGAATATGGAAATTGAAAAGACTGAGTTAAGTGTTCATAGGGCCGACATACACTGTATGGTGTACAACAAAAAGTTCGACTATGTGATTTCTTCTGATGCTAAGGGCCTTATTGAGTACTGGACACTCGATGGAAATCAGCCAAATGGTATTGACTTCAAATACAAGGGCACTACAGACCTCATAGTACATGCACGTTCAAAGTCTCCACCAATTTTCATGGCCATTAGTTCAGATAGTACATTATTGGGGACTGTAAGTGTCGATGGAGTTATTCGAATTTTCGACGTTGCCAGAGGAAAAGTGCTTTATCAGTGGCAAGACTTTAAATGGCAAGCAAGTTTCTTCATTTTCAAAGAGAAGAACGTAGTGTATTGCCGTAAGTCAGAATTTGTTGTGTTTGATCCTATGAAAGGGAAAGATTTGGAAGTATATCTGTTGACAAATTTGGTGTCACCCATTCAGCAATGTGTTATATTGAAGAAATCGCTGAAGCTTGAAAGTAACGAGAAGACAGAACTACAGCTGGCCGGAACTTCAATTCTCAGAGGGGAGCTGCTAGTGTTATTGAACACTGAGGATTCGTCTACTATCTCCCTCTACCAACTAGCCTCTCGCCAACATATGAAGGAGCGAAATGTAACGTCTGAAACTAAGCAGATGGACGAGCTTGTCCTGATTCAGACATCAATAGGTTCATTCACGATAAAGCTATTCCTGAAATTGACTCCCAAAACATGTGAAAACTTCCGTCGCCTCTGTCAGAAAAAGTACTATGATGGAATAATATTCCACAGAGTAATAAAAGGATTCATGATCCAAACGGGTGACCCCTTGGGCGATGGAACTGGAGGAGAGTCCATTTGGGGAGACTATTTTGAGGATGAGTTTGTTCCAGGAATAAATCATTGCAAGCCGTATATGGTGAGTATGGCAAATGCTGGGCCCAACACCAATGGCTCTCAGTTCTTCATAACCACTGGAAAGGCGTCGTGGTTAGATAACAAGCACACAGTTTTTGGAGAAGTTCTTAATGGCTTTGACGTGATAGATGTAATAGATTCTACAGCTACTGATCAGAATGATAAACCGATTAACCGTATCAGTATTGTTTCTACTGAACTAAAACTCTAGAAATAAATGCAGATCCTTCTTCAAACCAAAAAGTGATATTACCCCAAAAATACTGAAAAAAAATTGTATGATTCCAATTTGACGAGAAAATCTATTCTTCTTCACTCATACTGAGGTTATCGTCATCCTGGCTGTTTGAACCACCTATTAATTGTCTTAAGCTCATAGGCTTCTTTCCTGAGTCAAAGGATCCTTCAAAAGCACTGGGTTTCCTTGCCGTAGGTTTTTCATCATCATCCTTTATCAACAACACAGATGCCACAGGGGCATTATTGTATGGACCTGGATCGCTGAACTCGTCATCATCCTCATCCGAATCTGAATCTGAATCAGCCAAATTATTACTAAGTCCATTGACTTCCAGAGTTGAGATATTTGGCTTGGAGTCACCTGATTGGCTCTCTCTGCCACTATTTTCATCCTCTTCTTCTTCTACTACTACTTCGTCTTCAAGCACTTCGGCCAATTGATCTTCTAAATCTTTGAAATCGTCTTCGGGTGCGTCTTTCTTTCTCGTTTTCGTCTTTTGTCTTTTAGCACCAGAATCTGTATTCTCGATTACTGGTGCGATTATTGTCTCTTTCACTGAGTCGGAAGCTTTTTTGATGGTAGTGGAGGATTCTAGATCCGGTACTTCAAACACAGGGAATGCATCTCCATCATCCAAGTCTTCAAAGTCCGATTCGCTGATAATGTTGGAGTCTGTGTTTCCGGGAGGTCTCTTTGATGAGCGGACCGAACGCTTGGCTTCCTGTTGTATTTTAGGAGGACTTTTAAGCAGTCTCTGGGTTTCTCTTGTCTTTGTAACATCTTTTCTTTGTTCTTGTTCTTGTTCTCGCTGTTGTTCTCGCTGTTGTTCGGATTTGGGAGAGGAATCTTCATTCCATTTGTGGATTCGCTTTTCTAGCCGTTCAATGTTCCGAGATTTATTAAAACGTATGGCGGTTGCTAGAGGCTTCAACTGTATACGTTTGGTGGAGTTGGAAGGATCGTATATCAAGTAATAGGAATCTTCAGAACCAACCCCGTCACTGTCGTTGCGCAGACGTTGTTCTAGACCTTCAAAAATTAGTGGTTTCAGGTCCGTCGATTTGGCCTTGAGAACCCACTCCTGCTCATTGAGATACATCGTCAATGGGCCCTTTTGATCCATGGTATCAGGGACAAATCCATATCGTATGGCCACAGTACCACTACCCCACAGTCTGTCAGAGTTCTGGATGGGAGTATGGATTCCAGAACCTTCCGATGTAGCAAGAAGTGCCAGAAAGTCTATGTCATATTCTCCGTCCTCCAACATGCCGCTGATGGTATTTCTTTTGAGGTGCGAGCGGTTTTAGATGGGCTTCTAGGAGAAAATGGATTGGAGTTTTGTTTGACCCATTAGTCGATACTCAAGCTGGCATTATGGGTGTTGTAGATGACACAAAAGAGATTTTTGGCCTAATCGGGTACCGCATACATCCGAAACTGGAACTTTAAAACTGAAGAAAATGGGAGAAGATTAATGACACTGGAGAGATATGGGAAACAAGAAGACTTGGAGATAAGTGAAGACCCTGGTGAAGGCCCTTATAAAGAAGAAGAAGACGGAGGAGGAGAAGCATAGTAGGACTCGATTCAATTTGGTGAAGTAAGTCAATTGATAAGTAAAATAGTGAGTGGATTGTCTTGGTAGCGCCAGGTTTACACTATTCTTTCCACTATGCTACATAATTGATAACCTAGACAAGGCTCGAAACGGATCATCAGTGGAATGGAACCATCTACAACTATTACTCTGTTCCATTATCAGTACTTATATTTAAAATCCAGCCATCAGTCTCCTCATATACGTCTAACACCCACTTGGACATTACAAGTCCATTTCCCACTCAAAAACCTCATATTACAGTCCTCTTGTTGTGGTACACTATCTGATCTCACTTTTGATCTGTATGTGAAATTGTTACAAAGGAATCCACCAAACTCCACTGTATCTCTTTTTTCTTACACTATCTGTTTATTCGAAACAAGTGTGTGTTATGGACAAAAGTGCTGCTTCAGATAGCGTATCCGTTGGTCTATTGCATCCCCAGGTGGTCCTTCTATCTGGAGGACTGGTCACTTGCATTTTGTTGGCACTTACAGGATATCGACGGTACTTGAAGAGGGTATCTACATATCTTGAATTGACACCACGAATGCTCCAGAACGGACATCGAATATATGGACGTGTGACGCGTGTTGGTGATGGAGATAACTTCCGCTTCTACCACACACCCGGAGGCATAAGAGCTGGCTGGGGTTGGCTACGCAAAGTCCCTACCTTGCCTCGTGAACTTAAGGATAACACTTTGCTGATTCGGTTATGTGGAATAGATGCTCCGGAAAGAGCCCATTTCGGCAACAAGGCTCAGCCGTATAGTGAAGAAGCATTGCTCTGGTTGAGAAAGTACATCTTGGGACGCAACGTTAAGATCACTCCCTATTGCATAGATCAGTACAAGAGAGTCGTTGCTCGATGTCAGGTGTGGACCTGGACGGGATTAAGAGATGTGAGTGCCGAAATGGTACGCCATGGAATGGCTGTGGTGTACGAGAGTAAAGCCGGGGCCGAGTTTGGAGATAGCGAACAAAAGTACAGAACATTGGAGGCCAAGGCCAAGCGGCAGCGAAGAGGATTGTGGTCTTTGGGTAAGAAATTGGTTACTCCCGGAGAATATAAGAAAGTGACAAAGGCATAAGGATTGCATAAGGAGTTATAGAATTGAGTTGAAAAAAGTTAGATACAATGGACTTTTGCTATGAAAGTAGGAATGAGAAATCAGCTGAGACGTAAAGTAATAATCCACAAGCGTTTCTCCACAATACTGAAAGGAGACATTTTTTTCTAAATGAGTCTGCAAGAGACTTTCTTAATACTGTCATAAAATGATATTGTATATCATACGTATCAAGGAGACTTCAAAAACATATTTTGGAATTCGTGTTGAATTCCTCTGATAATGATTGCCATGTTTCTAATGTTTTTCTTTATTTTCTAAATTCCAAGACAGGCATTTACCACACTCGAAGGATCTGAAATAACCCCCATCATTATACCAATAGACCACTCAAAGTTCCTAATAGAAATGCAATCTATGTGGCTTCTTCCTATAGTTTCCTTATTGTGATTCCACTAACTGACCAACGAAACGTGCCAATTCGTCAGCTCCTTCTCTGGTTCTAGCCTCGGCATATACTCTAACTGCATCTTCAGTACCAGAGGCTCTGACAAAAGAACGACCATTAGGGAATTTACTCACCAATTCGTCAATTTTCTGTTGCAAGCCAGCAGGCTCTACAAGGGTTCTCTCAGCATTGGTAGTCTTGTACACATATCTGTTAGGAACAATGACCTTGATCAATCTATTAGGTAAGTCTTCGTATGATTTATCCCATTGCTCAGGGGTAATTTCCAAATAATGCAAGATCACCAAAACGGCCAATAAATCGGAAATAGCATCTCCCACTGTTTGGTTGATAAGCTTGGAGAACTCTTGCAATGCAAGCAATGCTCTGGTTTCGGTATCATCCTTTGGATTATAGTTAAACAATTTAGATTCTCCTTCCTTTGAGAACACTACAGTTCCGTGGCCATTAGCCTCAAAGTAGACACCCACTTCGAAGTTCAACGCCTCGTGGTGTAAGTGCTTGACACCGGTGGGCGTACAACGAACAGGCATCCTCAACACCTCTTCGATATACTTTGTGGAAGACCCGTTGGCATAAGCTGTTTGCACTACACCAATGTCTAACTTCAACTCGGGCAAATCCGTGAGCACTCTCTGGAAGAAGGAGGCAATCAATGTAGATAACTTGTCACCGTCCAAGAGTCTGAAGGCACCAGCATTGTTCTGGTAGTAGCAGATCAAACGATCGGCATCTCCATCGAAAGATGCATACAATTGGTTAGCAATGGGAGTGACACCACCTGGCAATCTCTGGTTTGTCTTGACGAAATCGGCACCGCATTCGACATTCAATTTTTCAGGGACATCGTAACTTGTATTGACCACTTTAAAGTCGATTTTATCCTTCAAGTATTTCTCAATCAATTCTGTCACCTTTGGAGCACCTACACCGTTAGCGTTGTCGATTGTGATGGGGATTCTGGTCTTATCATTTTTCAAGTCAAATATTTTTTCGAAAGCAGCTGCCATCTTGGAGTAGTAGCCTGTTTCAGAGGCAGAACCAAAAGATGCATCGTTGAGAGTTCTTGTCAAATAGTGCAATTGGGGAGTGGTCAACAAACCATAATCTTTAACAGTGCTATTTTCCAATGCGGCTACACCGTCGGCAACGGCCTGCGCCAACCTGGGACTTGATGCACGCGAGTCCTTACCGACGATAACGTTAGCGGGCACGGCTAAGGAAATGTGTTCCTTTTCGACTATTTCCGCAACCGCCTTCGGCAACTCTTGGTGAGTAGCATTGGCCAATTGAGTAGCGTATGACTCCCACGAGGCCTGGAGCATATCGCCTAAAGGATCAACAACCTTGACACCGTTATCTTGTGGGGGATTGTGGGATGCTGTAACCATTACGCCGATGGTTTTGGAATCGTGCTTCTTTGACCGCAAGGCAGCCAAAATGCCTACTGTGAAGGTGACGTAGTCCAATGCGTCTGCGTTCATGCGGAACCCTGCTGTGCCATACGTGACGGTGGCATCACCACGGGGGTATTTTTGTACTAAATCGGTGGTTAAGATAGTCATTGAGGGTATAAGGAATACAGAAATAAGCAACAACAAGAAGAAGAAGAGGAAGAAGAGTAATAGCGGTAAAGAACGGTTTCAAGAATTGGTGTAAATATTTGCACCAAAACAGCCAGGCTTAATTACTGGACATGTCTTTAAAAATAGAAGTTTTGCACTAGGAAAAAGTAAAACGGAAAACAGCGAAATGGCAGTATGGTGTATTACAGTGTGTTACAGTGTATCTCTGAGTTGATCGCTGTTTTTAAAAAAATCCATCTGTTCATAGATGATACATATGTACTTAATATATACTTGATATATATACTTGATATATGTACTTGATATATGTACTTGATATCTAGCCATTGGAATTGTTGTAGGTATCATACAGTGGTGTATCTGATCTGAACTTTTCCACTCACGCATCACTTTGTTTTAAATCGGAGACAGGCATAGAAGCTCTTATTTTACTGGGCTATTGGGTCAGTGGCTGCTTAATTCATACTTACACACTTACACGTATCTATTCTCGTTATGCTGTACACCATGCTCCGCTTCGTTCGAAATGCCCACAAGTTCGCTGGAAATGCCTCCAAACTGGCCAAGCCAAAGCCCATGGCCAAACCAAAGCCTATCAAAGATGAGGAGGCCGAATACTACAAGAAATTCCGAGAAACCGGTAAAATCAACTGGAAGCACATGCCCAAATCCATCAAAGCCAGAGCCAGAGGGGTCCTCATGATCTTCGGCAGTTTACCCTTGGTAATAGCCACGGGATACGAACTCTGGAGACGCCTAGAGGGGAAGTCTGTCAAGAGGGTGCGGAAGGGAGAACTCACCGACGATCGGCAGGTTATTCCCTGGGACGAGGATAAGATCTGGGAAACCGAAAGAAATAGCTGGCATTACCGTCTTTTCGGCAGAGACTTCTTCTTGGAGGGTTTCACTAGCGACACTATGCCTAAACCTAAGGATATGGCAAAGGAGTCTGAAACAAAGTAGGGGCTTGTTCATAATGCATTTATTATGCCATCGTTGTATATAGATATATTATATTAGTATTGTTTTGTATTTTATTAGTATTGTATTATATTAGTATTTATTATATTATATTAGTATAACATTATTATTTTACATACTGGAATGATCATATACTCTTATATTACATTGAATTCCGATTATCACACATTATTAATGTACAAATGCTTCCCCAAAGGTGAAACTTGTACTTTGATGCTCTATAATACAAAGATCACCCGTCTCATCCATTCGTTATGCTAACTGGCGTTGATATAAATAATTATGTTTATTTCCAGCTCTGCTTTCGTCGAAGTGGTTGAACAAGATGCTTGTC
The DNA here is from genome assembly GCA_030463055.1 of Lizanozyma gosingica. Lineage (NCBI taxonomy): Eukaryota > Fungi > Ascomycota > Pichiomycetes > Serinales > Debaryomycetaceae > Lizanozyma > Lizanozyma gosingica. The sequence continues at coordinate 5,316 of JAKVQZ010000014.1, read as the reverse complement.
GTTGAAACGATACCCTATAGCAGACTCGGGACGATCAGGCGATGTCGAGTTTATGGCTGGTGACGGAGTGGAATACCTGTTATTATCGGGATGTGATAATTTCGGCGTTGTAACTTTAAGTAGCTTGGCTTTGTCGACTTCTGGTGCATCCAGTCGTGGATCCGGACTTCGAAGTGGGGAAACAAACACCGCATGTGTTGGACTTATCGCTGGAATAAGAGATTTAGGTTCCTCCTGAAGCCGTTGCTTCTTAATTCGAGGGTATCCCTGATTAATGAAGTCCTCGCATATAATTGGAATCCTAGTAGGGAACCTAGGTATGCTTAACTGCTTGAGAAGTTCAAAAAACTTCTCTCGGGTGGCCCTGAATTCTTCCAATAGTCCGGACTTTAGAGGCCGTCTGTAGGACGATTCGACTTCGGGGTCAACTTCGAAGGATCCATCAATGTCTTCCAAGAATATATCCCTAATTCTGTCTTTTTTCTCGATACTGAAAGGAATAGCTGGCGATTCAATTCCCAACCCTAAACTCAACCCGTTGTATTCGCCAGAAGTTGGAGCCTCTGCCAGATCTGAATGCCGGACATATGTCATAATTTCATTCAACTTCTCCCACTGTGGGACTACTTTAATATTATACTGCCGTATAAGTCGAGTATCCGTGATAAGCTTGTCGCTCAAAATCTTGGACAAAATATTAATGGTCTGCGAACAAAGCTTATAGGCACTAGCCACATCGTCTGAAACTTCTGGCTCATTTTTCAAGGTCTGACTCAATTTGGAACATTTCGTCATTAAAGAGTCGGTAAGAAATGTAAATATCTGACTCCACTTTGTGTCCACGTAAGATCGTCGGAAAAGCTTCATTTCATGCTGCAAGTAGTTCCATTTTTTTGTTAATACACTGTGGTTTGCAGATAACTCGGCCAAGGCTTCTGGGTATAAAGGACCTGACATCATGGCAAATTCCTCCACCCGCAAGGGAATCATTTCCAGTGCAATCGTCAAAGGTTGTATGCGCACCTCCAAGTTTAAATACGCCTTGTAAATCTCCTTGTCCTCCTTGTTGAAGGTGGGAAGAGGTAAATGCAATGTCGAAGACAAAGATTCGCTTCTGATCTTCTGAAGTAAAGATTCCCATTCAAACTCGTTACTATTATTGCTATAATTCGTAATTTCATCATTCTGTCTCAATGAGCGCACAGATGATACCAGAATCCCCAATAATTGTTCCATGAAACTATCGATTTCTGCGCTGAGACTGGCTATCACCACATTATTTATATCGTTGAAGTTGGCCAACAATTCTAGTCGTTTTTTGATGGGATGTGTTTGTTTCTTTGCTTCAAACTGAATTGCAGCCATGGCTTCAGCGCGGCCTGACAATTTAAGTACTTCTTCTGATTTGCTCCCGCTGCCATTACTTGCCCACGTAAGCACCGATCCAATTACGGCAGCTGCCTTATCCACATTCCTTACTATTGGGGAAAGCACTTTTGATGCTGCTTCCATCCATGACGCGTCGTCCAACGGCATCTGCGAGAAATTGACGCCCCTTGTTACTGCTTCTAGGAAATCATCCACGTCATCTAGCATTCCCCTGATTGTATGGATCTGTGACACGTTTGTTGTGCCATGGACTTCCACCCATTCCGGATGAACCAGTAATCCAGGCACGGCTAAAATCGCCTGCAACTCCGTCTCTGTCGGTTCCATAGCCTCATTTCCACTCACTATGGCTGAACTGGCTTTAGGTAGACCAGAGAAGTAAGGAGGAGAAAAGTCGAGTAATGTGGGAAACTGGTTGTGTCAATAAATGGTTATTCTGGAGTTGGATGTGGTTGACACACGAGTTTGGTGATAAGTGATTTTTCGCGGAATTATTTGGATTTTGGACACGACTGAGTTGGATGGTTATTTTGGGTATGTGATGAATGAGATGAGATGAGATGAGAACTGGGTTGAACACCCATAGCTTTAAAAAGTTTATTAGATTGAAAAACTGCAGTATCTACCTGTTAGTATATACAGATCCTCACATATTGCATCCCGAAGATGGCTAAGGCTCCCAAGAAGAGATTCTCCACACAGACAAATAGCTCAGCCCAGACTGTCAGTGCGGAAAAGCACGCCAACACAGTATTCAAGTTCAACACCAATTTAGGCCAGCACATCTTGAAGAACCCCTTAGTGGCCCAGGGAATCGTCGACAAGGCGGGAATCCGTCCCAGCGAAACAGTCTTGGAAGTCGGGCCCGGTACCGGTAACTTGACTGTGCGTATTCTTGAACAGGCCCGTAAGGTCATAGCAGTGGAAATGGATCCTCGGATGGCAGCTGAGTTGTCTAAACGTGTACATGGTACTCCACAAGAGAAGAAGTTGGATATTTTGTTGGGAGACTTTATGAAGACTGAGTTACCATATTTCGACGTTTGCATTTCAAATACTCCATACCAAATTTCGTCCCCCTTAGTGTTTAAGTTGTTGAACCAGCCCAGACCTCCAAGAGTGTCTATTCTTATGTTCCAGAGAGAGTTTGCCTTGCGGTTATTGGCCAGACCAGGGGATGCTTTGTATGGGAGACTTTCGGCTAACGTTCAGATGTGGGCCAACGTCACACACATCATGAAGGTGGGCAAGAATAACTTCCGTCCTCCCCCAGATGTGGAGTCTTCTGTGGTGAGAATCGAGATCAAGAACCCAAAGCCTAATATCGACTTTGAGGAATGGGATGGGTTATTGAGAATATGCTTTGGTAGAAAGAATAGAACTATTTCCGCCGGTTTCAAGGCTGCCAACATCATGGAGATGTTGGAGAAGAACTATAAAACCTTTTTGTCCACCCAAAGTGCTGAGAATAACGATGCCATGATGGTCGATAACAAACAGGACTACACTGCATTGGTTAAGGAGAAAGTGGCACAGGTGTTAACAGAAACAGGATTTGCCGAAAAGAGAGCCTCTAAGATGGACCAAACTGACTTTTTGAAGTTGTTGTACGCATTCCACCAAGTGGGTATACACTTTGCTTAGTTGTATTTAGCATTAATGGTATGATTGAATGGGTAAGGTTTAACTTACCTTAATTTAGTATTTTAATTACATAAATTCGGGGTTTGACACACGCTGCTCTTCTATACTCATCAATTTATTTCTATTTGTACGGATACTAAAATTCTATCTTCTCTTGGTTGTTTTGGTGGTGTCCTTCTCTATAACTTCACCAACTCCACCCAACTCCTCTAAGCTTTCCTCAGCTACAGCAACAGCGTCTCTTCTCTCCCAGAATCTGTCCTCACACAAATCAAATGCAGCCTTCTTCAAATCCTTACCTCTAGCCTCACGGTTGCTGGAAATAGACCATTCCAAGAATTGTGCACCAGTACGAACGTAAAATGCTCTCAAAGTTTCAAAAGCCTTAGGGTGTGGAAGCCATGGTCTGTCATCGGGGAAGGCATCTTCCTCCTCCTCTTCTTCCTCTTCTTCTTCATCTTCAACCTCATCATCTTCATCTTCATCTTCTTCATTGTTAGCTTCATCTTCGTCATCGTCATCATCTTCATCGTCTTCTTCGTCATCTTCTTCGTCAGAATTGACAGCTTCCTTGTCGAGTTCGCTTAAGTCTTCCCAAAGAACCTTGACCCCATCCAACTTACCCATGTCAATGGCATAGAGAGAGTCCAAGTTGAATTCTTGGTCACCTCTTTCGAAAATACCACCAAATATGTACAAAGTATCATCAACAATACAAGTTGTTGCATTGAATCGAGGGTGGGGCAATTCATTTTTAACTACAAACTCCTTCTTTTCTCTTTCCTCCTCTTCTTCTTCCAACTTCTTCAATTTTTCAATTTGCGACATTTCAGCGCTGGCCTCTTCGTCTGTGTCTTCTAAATGGGCTTTCTTCAAAATGCTGTTCAAAATATCTTCCAAGTCTTCGTCTCTAGTCTTCTGCTTGGGCTGGGCCTGTTGGGCATTCTTTCTTCTTGGAGGCTTCAAGGACAAATTGTGCCATCTATTGGTTTCAATCTGGTACGCGTGTAAACTGTTGTAGAAGGTAGAATCCAACTGTTCTTCGCTTTCTTCGTAATCATAGACACCACCAAACATAATACCTCTATTCTTGTGGTAAACCATGGAACAGCCAACTCTGGCAGATGGAACGTATCCTTGTTTTCTTCTTCTCTCTACACGCACAGCCTTGGGATCCGATTTCATCTTGATCAACCAGCAATCAGTAAGGACTTTACCCTTTTGTAAACCCTTCTTGGCCTTTACCTTACAGTAACCACCGTAGATAACGGCCCCATCGGCGCATGGGACCAACGAATGCCCCGATCTGGCATCTGGCAAAGTGTGGTTGGGTGGAAACTCGACCTGAGTCCACTTGTAACTTGTTATATCAAATAACCACAAATCGTTCAAGTATGAAGTCATGGAACCAGTGTCTCTAAAACCACCATGCAAAAGAATATAGTTCTTCCACACACACATTCTGTGGCCAGAACGAGCAGAAGGAGTACCCTTTCTCTGGTCTACTTTAGTCCATTCCTTCGTATCAGCATCTAAAATCCATGTATCCCCATAGTGATAGAATGTTGACTGCTTAGGAGAAGAAAACTCACCTCCAAACATCACCACTATTCCTGAAGGATGAGCACACATAGCATGCGAAGAACGGGGCAATGGCGAGTTCTTAGATGTATACTTTCTCCAAGTATCGTTATCAATAGTATAAGTATACAAATCATTGTAGAAAGTAGACTTGGCACCATCGTTCACCTCACCACCAAACAAGAGTAACTCTCTCTTACCGTGAGTATTTGATACCATTGTAGGATTTAATCTCTTGGAGGGATGATCGCACACTTCGACTTTGATAGCCTCAAATTCAGCTTGCTCCTTAGCAATTCTCTCTAAAAGTTCATCAATGTCTTCGTCCTCATCATCCTCATCACCTTGCTTCTTAGCCATTTTCTTGCTTTTCTCTTCTGCCTTCAGTTGGTTCTTCTTGGCCTTTTCGGCGGCACGCGCCTTCTTGGCCTCCTTGGCCTTCTTATCCTTTTTGGCCATCTTGCGTAGACTACGTGGAATGAAGAAGATCAAAAGAAGTTAAACTCAAGAAGATGCAAAAAAAAAAAGGGAACTACATGATATTAATGAAGAACAAAAAGAAATGGACGAGTCCGGAGTCGAACCGGAGACCTTTCGCATGCTAAGCGAACGCGCTACCAACTACGCCACACGCCCGGTAATGGGGGGAATGGTCCCTGGCGGGATCGAACCGCCGATCTTGGCGTTATTAGCACCACGCCT
>JAKVQZ010000148.1:0-12037 GCA_030463055.1 Lizanozyma gosingica | reverse complement strand
ACTGATGGAAGGCATGGGCGTCTGTAGGGATGATTCCTCCCACTTTTGAAGAACTCAAGGTTCTTTTGCGCTGGTCAATTACTCTTATGTCAGTGCCGTTGGTTTCCAAAAGTGCGACACAAGAGTCGTCACACGAGGACTCAATTGCCAATGCTCTGTAGCAACGCACAGCTCTGTGTGGTAGTCGTGGTATCCTCAGCAAGTTGCGAAACATAAAGTAATGCAATATCGGATAGAGTAGAATGTATTGTAGAGTGAAGTTGATAAAACTGTGGAGCCATTTCCTCCATCTTGATTTATAAGTAGGGACTAAGAGATATGTCGCATTATTACGTAAGTGCATGATATATGCCCCGGCGGTCAAATCACAGCCAACGAAAATTTTCACCCAAATACACGAAACACAGTGTGCGAGTTTGAATGTATCTCATCTACAGATTGGGAACCACCCGGCGAAAGGCAAACAGCATAGCCTTTAGCATAGTGGCACTAGGAGCCTGGTCTGATAGAGGTGACAGCTGTGTCCCGTAGGAGGAGCTTTTGTCAGCAGATTGCGTTTTATGGTATTTTCTATTGGTTGTGATCCACTGCATGATAATCTTTCTGTGATCAGTGGGTAAGGTACACCAGTGAACAAAAGTTAGAGTTGTTATTATTGGGTGCTACATAAGAACATATTTCTATTGCAAAAAGTGGTAGTCTGCTACAGTTGAGCTATTCTATCTTCAAAGCCGCTTCCTATTCTTTCGTTGATATCAGCATCTATTTTGTTATTATCATTATTACTATTTTTATTATTACACTATAACGTGCACATACATTAGATGAGTATACTATTGACAACATCCACGATCCCGGTCACCTTCCACACACATCCCGAGTCTCATCATGAACGGCGAACAGAACGTGATACCCTCACTCCCCCCCAGGAGCCTCCTCAAGGAGACTCGGACCTTGAACTGAAATCCCCGATCTTCCACTGTATGCTCGCTGGTGGGTTTGGTGGAATGGTGGGTGATACCGCCATGCATTCCCTCGATACAGTTAAAACCAGACAACAGGGGTTCCCAAACAATATACGGTACCGTAATATGATTCCAGCATACCGCACTATCTTTAAGCAGGAAGGTTTTTTCCGAGGATTGTATGGAGGTTACACTCCTGCTATCTTGGGCTCGTTCCCTTCTACTGCGGCATTCTTTGGAACGTACGAATACACCAAACGGAAGTTAATAAACGACTTTGGCTTTAATGAGACCATTTCATATTTTGCAGCTGGTGTGCTTGGGGATTTGGCCAGCAGTGTCTTCTATGTTCCATCGGAAGTGTTGAAAACCAGATTACAGCTTCAAGGGAAGTACAACAACCCTTATACAAAAGGATGTGGCTACAATTACCGTGGTCTTGGTAACGCAGTAGCAACGATCGGCAGAACAGAAGGTTTGAAAACCCTTTTGTTCGGATATAAAGAAACCTTATTCAGAGACTTACCATTCAGTGCCTTGCAATTTGCCTTTTATGAACGTTTTAGACAGTTTGCAATCTATTCTAACAGCGGAGATGCCGATTTGCCTGTGTCTATCGAATTGATTACTGGTGCCGCTGCTGGTGGATTAGCAGGAACTTTAACAACGCCTTTGGATGTTATTAAAACCAGAATACAAACGGCCACCATGGAAGGAGAAACCGGGAATATTGGTTCACAGAAAGGGGGAAATAATGGTCTCTTGGCCCGTTTGTTGCATCGATCGTCGACATTGAAGGCGTTAACATCTATATATCGCAATGAAGGAGTCGTCGGAATGTTCAGTGGTGTTGGACCCCGATTTATCTGGACCGGTGTTCAAAGTTCAATCATGCTTTTATTGTACCAAGTAGCCTTGAAAAGGTTGGACTCCTATTTGGAAAGTGGTGAAGAAATATTATCTTAAAAAGTGTGGATGCAGACGCGATTTGTACTACTTTTGACTGAACTGGATAGAGGTTCAATTTGATTACGAGTGACGAACCAACTGATGCATGAATTGGGGAAACAGGTAGAAATCCTTGTAGTGGGAGAAAAATATACTCGGCCTACTTGGTACTTTTGACTCCTGTTGCTTCTATCGGTATTACTTGGAGTAACAGTTTGCAAGAGTTCCATGTTTATAGATGCCCCAACTTGGGAATAATGTGTAAATAGACCTTAATTTATTATTGCTAGAGTAATTATGGTGTTTCCAGAAGTGTAATATTCGAAAAGGCCCAACTGAAATCAATACCTGAATGGTGATACAGATGAGGTAATTAAAGCAAAAATAAAAGTGGTCAGACCACCGTTCCGCTCTAACGATATGCCTCATAGATTAGTAAAGTGAATAAAAATACTCAACCTTTATGCGTCAAGGTCGCAGATCCAAGATCCCAGATCCCACAAAAAGCCTAAGGAGGGAGAATGGCTACGTGGATTGTTACAACTCTTTGTTAGCAATAATGGTCGAAACATGGTAAAAGAATAGCATGCACGCATGAAAAGCAGCTGTACAGAAGTGAGAAATGGGAGGGGCATAAGTGACAGCGATTGAAAAAGTTACCGAGGCATGTATGAGTACGTGGAAAAAGATGTGCCGATCGGTGTGTACAACTCTTGCAAAAAAACAAAAAACAAACAGATTCTATACATAAATCCATCATCCGTGTGGGGAAAAAATAGCCCATGGGCAACCAGCATATATGCATAAGTACCTTTGTGTCAAAAGGAAAGCTCGCTTATGATTGTAGAAGCCTGTTGATTACTTCGACAGATGTAAGCATCACTCGGAATTTGCTCTCCGTTGTTTCCCGAGTGGTCCTTAATGGGACTATGAAAACGTCTTTGATTGGAGTGAACTATTCCAAGACCCCGCACATAGCAGACTTGTAGCATCTGCAGAAGTTGGTGTTGATACGGAGATGGACGGAGATGGAAAGAGCAACAATGCCTTAAACCTTATTCCATTATACATTCAAGTCCATTGTAAATCCCTACTAATGTTGAGGATATCCATGTACTTCATCAAAAGTGAGTTTCTACTATTGTGTCAAACGCTGGAGAGGAGGGAAGGAAGAATCAACAATCTCTCCTTCGCTTTCCAATGGAACAAACGTCGTTGCGCTCTATTTTTCTCTCTTGGCAAAATATCTGTGATCCACACCTAAGAGCCCTCTGCCCCGGTTCTCCCATTGGTAAACACTCAATTGCTTTTCTCCCTGATGGTCAGCAAACCGAGTACAAGGGAAACTGGACCTGGATGACCACTCTCGACCTGTGGGAGATATCGTAAGGTTAGCAGTGAATGATATAGCAGTGAATCCCCTATCGCATGCAACTTCAATAAACCTGTAAGAAGTCCCTCAGATATTGTTCAAGGGAGAGCTGCAAGTTAATTCTTATTGCTCTAGAATTTCTTTTTCCCTTGATGATATCACTAGATTGATTGGAAAGATGGAGGGAACTGTTGGTAATTATCTCGGCTATGGCATTGGTCGCGTTAAAATTTCAGATGAACGTTTCTGTATAACTGAGTTGAACACATCTTCTATGGCAACCGTTTCATGGGGATGAAACTGTTACTGGTGAAGCAAGGAATAGAGAGGTACAGCAAGCAACTGTCGGCAATTTTACAGAAATTGCGCTTCTCGATAGCCGCCACACGGGCGCAATTGTATTCCAGATCCATCTAAATGATTTGACACAACAAAAGTTTTACTTCAACAATTTGAAATAAACTACCAGAGTGTAGGAGTAGTTTGTGTTTCAACGGTCGACTTGCCTCACTAATCAAGCACCTTGCTTGTTGTGTTAGAATTCAGGTTTGGATAAGCTTCATTCTGCTGCAGAATGCATGCTTTCCGATGAATTGTGGCTTATCAATAACGTTATTTGTCCAAGAATTTTTGTTGCCCCACTATATTAGTCTAATTTTGGTTTAGTTGTCGCGCAAGTGTTCGGGTAATCATCTTGTTTTCTGGATTTGAAAAGCAAGAGAAGAAGGAAAAAGAAAAAGATGTAGAAACCGTTCGGGATTGAAACCGTGAACTAAAAACGCCATTTCTATATTTATTGAGTCAAACAAAGCTGAATTGTTTGTTTGCTGATGGTTGTTTGGACATAGTGTGTTTTGAGTAAGCAAATGCTTACATAATTCTAGAGGGGGTTATAAAGTGTTATCATTTTAATAGACCATAATCCCGGCCTGCGTGAGAATTCGTGTTCTGCCTACAAAGTGCATGTGCATTTCCACATGAATTACACACCCATCCACTATGCTCCTTATGTAGTAGATTACTAGATAGCTTCTTCCCTTAAACCCGAAATGAGAATAATAAGATTTGGTCTTCCAGTGTGGCTCGATCTTTGTCAATGAAAAAACTGAATTTTAATTCACTTGCTAAGCCTAAACTTTCACTGTATAGAAAAAGCCTCAGAATCTTTAACTAGTGCGGGTTGTGAGTCACTGTGTGATAAATCTTTCGATCCAAGATCGAGTCAACAAAGGCAGAAAAAAGTTTGCTTAGGCGTTATCAAATCTTCTTTGTTAAGTGACTCAGTTTGCTGGTTTGTGAGGGTGCAGTTCTAGAATTGCCTACGTTTATACATATACCACTCCTTCTTGTTCGAGGTTTGCTACCATTCTCATGATGGTGAATTCGTGGGGGTTGTATTGCGAGATAACCTGAATTATCTCAACTTATTCACTTTAGAATAAGAATTTGGTGGTATAAGAATTCAACATTTTTCAGGCCTTTAGTTCTTCATGTCAGAACGCGTATGTTTTGCTAAATAGGTTCTGTTTGATATGATAACGAAACCCTTAACTTTGAGTCCTTAATCATTCAAGAGAAGAGCGTATTAAACCCGAACGAAATAGCAAGGTGTATAGTATATTCTCAATCAAAAGTGTTATCAACTCCATACATGGCCATAGTGATCCGCTCTGTCTCTTCAACTTCTGAGGACATCACGCAAGAAAAATAGAAACGTTAATTGCTTGGAGGACCTTCATACCTGGACATGTCTGCAAATCCATTCGTAAGTGTATAAAGCCAGTGACTCCGATAAAATGTGAGAGGTGTCTTTTAATAGAGAAGTACTTGGACTAATAAGCTGAGCGAGTACCTCGGAGATTGGATTGTCCGCGTATATCCGAATATTCCCCTTCGTATTCACTCAATGCAAGTTCTAACAAGCTCGTTGTGTTGACCGTTCATGTGTGTGGTAACGTTTAGAAATAAGCCTCCACAAGAAACATTTCAGCAAAACCACTTATCAATTACCACCTAAAAGTGTAACGCCAGTAACATTGACTCGGGCAGCGGCAACAATTGTTGAAAAAGTACAGGTTTTTAAATATATGATTTGCAGAAGGTCGGAGCTTTCTTGCAATCCGTTTACTATTAGTTTTATAGTTTTTACCTGAGTATGATAGTTCATTCAAAAAAAATAAGAGACCTACACTTTTGGACTACCTCACTTTCCATGTTCCAAAGTCATTCCACTTCAACAAATGCGATACAACGAAATTCTTGTTGAAAGTATTAGTATAAACAAATCAAGAAGGCTAAGCAAGTTGCTGTATGTCATGGCACGTTATTTACGTTTCCCATCAAAGCAATCTGTGATTAACTTCTTTGTACTTTATTACGTTTTCTAACTCTATTTACAATGCCTATACTTCTGTACCTCCTCCTCTGCACTTCTAATTACTTCTTTAGTGTATGCACTTTAGGATCAGGTATTTATTGTAAAGCCGTTTTTCTTTTCTTCTTGACGGCTTTCCTAGAGCATTTTGCGTATGGTCTTGCATACCTCTGCAGATGAATAATTGTAGGCAGATTTACTTTTTTGTGCGAGTTATATTTGCATGTGCAGCTTTCCTGTGAGGAATGGCTGACCTGGTACAAACATGAGCAATTATTTTTTTCGGAAAGTTAGGGTGGCCACTAAATCCGCTGTGACTTTCCCTATTCATACCTCTTTGTTTGTGGTATTCATGGTTCTGCTGCGTCTGTTGTTTAAGCCGCTGCAACTTTCCAATGCATTCCTATGCTGCACCTGCAAGTTAAATTTACTTTCTCATCCTTTAAAATACAATCCAAAATGAAGCATGGTGCATACACCGTTGGATTCTGCTTAGTACCAATTGAAAGGGGTGACCTCGGGGCAAAGCCTACTCTTTTTACACACATCATTCTGCAGCAAAGGATGCTTTAATTTCTAGCGAGTAGTAAAACCTAGAGGAACTACCCCCACTCCCTAAGTGAAAATATATATAGACCAACGAATACCGATTTTGCGCTGTAACCAATGGTTCCTGATTTTGTTTGGTTTAAATTAATTACTCACTAGCTTAAGTTGAGGGAGATCTGGGTTTCTAATTTAAGACTATTTCTATAACTTTGGTATCGTTTTAGATGCTATTACATGTTGGGCTAAACGTTTTTCCTCTAGATCGCTATTTTCCATCTTAGAGATTTAGCCTATTTTAAGGTCCCGTCATTGTGCAAAAGTCAAGATAAAAGGTACTGGCCATCTAAGCCCATCCATCTATCCCCTTCCAATTGCAAGAGAAATTGCAACTTCTTATCACTTAACAGTCCGTTCCGCTTCGCCACAATTTATCAAGATCAACTCCCTGGGTCGCATGATTCTTTGAATTTCACATATCTACAACTTTGCATAGGAGTTATTCATTTGATTAAGTCGAAAGGCCTAGCCCGACCCTTGATACTTCGTTTGAAACAGAAACAATATTGTGATATAGTTCACTTCCTTCAAGGTGACATCCAAATCCAGTAAAACTCCCGTCATTAGACGGAAACGAGGGAGACCAAATAAGCCAAGCTCTATTGTCTCCCAGATCACTACCTTGATGAGCATCAATGTTCAGGCTTCAAATAATGTACCTGCTGCTAAATCAAGTTCACAGTATATTCGCAACATTGGTGTCCATGAAAAAGTAATGCCACTGATAATAGTGCAACCCGAAAACCTCAAAAAGATCGATAGCAAATCAATATTATCAACCATTCGAAAATACAAGGAACAGCAAGCAGAAGAAGAACAACTAGAATTGGGAAGGCAAAAGGCATCGAAAAAACACAATTCTTTACCACATTCAACAACATCTACTTCAAGAACATCAACAAGTAGAACAAGCAATTTGCCTTTACCCATAAACCTGTCAAAAGTGACAAAGAATAAGAAGAGGCGCAACGCGCTCGTTCCACCCGCAAATACTAATGATTATCCGTCTGACAACTCTAGTAATTGGCTTACTTCTATCAGTACATCAACTTCGGCAGCAAGAATTGCTCATGCTGGATCATTTTCTAGCTTGTCTTCACAAACGATCTCATGTCCAAACTCCTCAGAAATAGACAAGGTTGTGGGAATAGATGCTTCCCAAATGCAATCAAGAATCCTCATTGATTCAAACGTAGAGACCGTACGTGAGTCGTTGTCATTTGAAAGCGGGGGCGTCTATGATTCACCCGTACAATTACCTAAAACTGCTAGCTTTAATAGAATGACACAGTTGTTGGGGAGTGGTCCCAAGGAAGAATGCACACGTCGTCCTACTATAAGTGGCTTTTCTTCAACAAGTCAGCTAGATGCTTTAAGAGATCAGCCAAACTGCATTGCACACAGAACACATACATCAAATTCTCTGGTTTACCTGCCTGCTTCTATCATTTCACAGCCATTCAATCTAGGAGAGAATGTTCCTTCCCATGGCCATATTGCTTCTAACGAAAATGAATGTGTTACCCCAATTACATCTGTGGATTCGAAGGTCAACGAAAAGAGTGATTTTCCATTGGTTACACAAGGCCCACCCGTAACTTATTTACTCCCTCCTGGTTCGACTTCAGATAACATATCTGCGCTATCTCCTCATCGACCTGAAAGCCCTGTTAATTATGCGAATGCTACAGGTGTTCATCCAATATTTGAGTGTCATCAAATACCCTATTCTAAGAGCCATTTGGGTCCTTCACCATCGGACTCGCTATATGAAGTGCAAAACGTGCAATCCCATTACAATTTCTTGGACACGGTTGGAGGAGAATGCTGTTTCCTGTCTCTGAAGGATACTCCAGCAAATGTGATTCCCCTTTCAACTTCTATGGTTAGTCTTAACGAACTCCCAGTTCAATATAAAATTGCAGATCTTCAAGGTTACAATCTGGAAAACCTAGAAAAAAATAAGCTTGTTTGTTCAAAAAAGAGTAATTTGGAACAAGCTCTAGACGATATTTACTTCGATTACATGCAAAGATCAAATGGATTTATTCATAACAACTACAGTTCAGCGGGTAAATTTGGCACCGAAATTTCGAATTCTACATCTGTATTATCTGGCGATACAAATTACGATGATGTTAGCAGAACTTCATCGTAAAGATCAGAATTGCATTTCTATTTATTTATTCCTATTACAGCATAACTTTATCGTATATTTACCTTTGGCGTACAAAGGTTACAAATTGCATGATTATTACATACAGAGATTCGTACCAAACTTCAAAAATGACGTTACTTGACATCCATTCAAACACATTTGAAAGCTAAGTAATTACTAAACATATCATTCCCCTATTGTGAGGGGTATCATTGCATTGGTTTGACCTTACCTAAACAACCCAGAAATGATCATAAGCAGAAAGCAAATTATCAGCTATTCCGTAGAAATGAAGGAATGGAATTGTTTTTCCTTTGTCTCTGTAGACTGTTTTAGAACTTGGTAGTCAAGAAAATCCATAGTCTTTGTTTTATCCTTCATTTATTGATTTATTGCAAGTAGATTCTTAGTTCCCACGGAAGCATAGGTTTCGTAGTCAGTGAATACATTCTCCACATGGACTACCCACATGCGCCTTTGCCATACACACACCTTTCCCACAGTCTGCTTCTTAGCATTGTCATCTTACCGCTTCCAAAAGCTCACACATGTAATATCTGCATCATGCATGACTTGAAGCTATATTCATGCCCCACTCATATGCTTCTGCGACTGCCTAATCCTAATTCGAACTCCCATTTCCCACTTACTTTCTGAAGGTAAAACCGGGCTCTTCAGTACAACAGGTTTGAAATGTAATGTACTTTATCATCGGATCTCAAAAAGAGCACATGCTCGAGAGTGGGCTATTTTCCACAATCTGTTTGGACACTGAACACGTTACGTATTTTAACGCCCGTACTTTCTTAGAAATCTCAGTTGTATTAAACATTTACTGATTGAGAGCAAAATAGTTCAGTCCAATCACGGGACAGGTTTGAAATTCTCGACTTAGAAGAAAGGATTACCTACCCTATCCAACATTACATATCATATAGCGTGGTGCGTGTCGGCTATATTACGTTTGTTGCAAGCTATTATTCATATATACAGTGGCCTTGTCGAAGTATCACCTTTGTCAAAAATCGTGTAAAGGTATAATTATCTACACATTAGTCATATTTATTCGTTGACGTAAGTTCTGCTCGACCTTACAGCCTACCCAATCTCCTTTTCCCAGTACCAGTGGCATGAACATGAAGAACAAATATACGTTTTCGGACCATCCGCCTCGAACATACGAGGAGTGTCAGATTTGGCGTAGTCTAGTATGCCAGTAGAATCATGCACAGAAGCGAAATTGGATATCTCACAGTCAGTTCTCCTAACCCAAAGGGTGCATGTGAGCCTTCGCTTACAACAGAGATACTGCACCCTACGAATTCTTGGGACAGTATTCCAATATCAGTTAGAGTTCCTATCCGAGATTAGTTTCCAAATGCATGTGCATATCTTGATATCTCTAAGAATAGTCGGCGCTTTTAAGGTGTACATGCAGTAATGATAATTTCGATTAGCTAAAGCAAACCGCTTAAAGAGAATTCTGTGCGTATCTCCGAGATTCGATTCAAGCACTCCAAACTGATTTTGAACACAAAAGGCAGGTATTTTTCCCCAAGAAATGTCGATCTACTTTTCATGTCTTTCGACTCTTACTGGCTTCATTTCCTCAGCCAATGAGCCTGTCAGGTAATGTCAAAATGCCTCCTTTCGAAACCTAGCATTACATATTTGACACATACAAATTGCGCTCCGGGTCCCAGTTGTCTGACACGATTGCCTGTTTCGGCCTTGAAAATGAGGTAATTGTTTTTGCATTGTCAGCGAACAAGTAGCAAGACATTTGATACCAAGCTAAGTTCAGAACCCGAAAAAATCTCACACGTAGACAATGCCCATTGAATTTCCTGTAACACAATAATCCAGATTCTACTTTACTTCACTAAAAGTGAACTACCTCTGTCATTTATTTTTTTTTATTTCCATTCGGCCGTTCTTGCAGGTACAATGGTTCAAGACATGGCCTAGTCAGTCTTACATTCGTGTGCGTCGACCATGTGTACACAGGGGATGGACCCCTATTGTATGCAATTAGTTTCAAAAAAATAGATAATAAACCACTGTTGGCTAAGCATTTATCCTGATCTAAATATGAATGTGTAGTAGACCCCTTATAATCTGCCTGGCCACGCCAACTAATTTTCTTGCTGTAATAGATTTCCTGTAACTGTGGTGCTTACGAAGAATCATTCAGGCGCGCAAACGTATTTGAGTCCATGATGGGTCAATGAAGAGAATTGTTCGCATGTAAGGTCACAAAGTGAAGTACATAACTGTCACCCTAGAGTGAAGAACAATTTAGAATAACAATTGGGCAGGAAGATGTAAAAGTTGATAGAAAAATAGCAAATTCCTTGCTTGACCTTTTCTTCTATTATTATTTTTAGTTTTTCATAGAAGAAAGGGTGCAGAGAAAGCGGAGAACTTTATCCCGGATAATGGCACATTTATTCAATAATTGGGTGTTTACGTCTCTCGGAGTATTTCACGGGTTTAGGTCTGGTGTAGCAGAAGATTGGCGTTTGTTCTCCTTCGTTGGTGAACAATCAAGATTCAACCAAAGTTCAAATATTGTACTCATTATCCTCGATACTTTATGCAAGTATGTAGTCGTCATCGGTAAACTTGACCCTAACTTGTATGTTGATATAACATTAAAAACACATTCTGAAGCAGAATGGTTGTTAAGGGGGTGGAGCCACAATTCCCATTAAACGCATCTGTTTCTTTAGGTCCAAGAAACAAATCATCAAGTTTCCGAATTGGGTATCTCGATCAATTTTGCAGGGGGGCAACATTGATACTATTCAAATCACAGTTCGAACTCAAATGACCTGATTTTTCAAGGACAAGGATATTAAGATTGAGACTACATGAGGAATGAACATACGTACACCACCAGAACCCTCATTTCAATTCCAAATGGGAAAATAGACACAATTTAATCCAGCTCAGAACTTCATCTTTGTTACAGGTTATTCAAAGTTTTGAAGTAGCTAGAACGGCAATTTTATTGGCTTTTTTCGCCTCTTACCAGGGCAACTTTTGTAGAAGAAAACTAGACAATGCATAATTTTTGATTTAGAACCCTTTTTTCTGAAGAAATAAATAGCCTGGATTATTTTCTAGATAAGCGAAGTGATACTTAAATTTTGGATTTTGGATTCACTACAGTAAATTAGACCTGTTAATTGACTACTCTTACCCGGTGGTCCTGATACTATAATTATTCCGCAAGAGTGGGATAATTGATGATTTTCTTATCGAAGGGTATGTTTTCAGTAAATTCTATGATATTTAGCCAAATATATCTGTTTGCAGGCATTTTCCGCTTTGGCAAAATAAAATACCCGACAAAGTAACCTTTTGTGAATTAAAAAAAAGCCAAAATTGCTTAATATCCTCTCCAACGGAGGTAGGTCTATAAGAGAAAACATGTATTCATTAAATGAAGGCATGTACTGTGAACATGAGATTCAAAAAATATGCGCAAACCCGGAATCGAACCGGGGGCCCAACGATGGCAACGTTGGATTTTACCACTAAACCATTTGCGCTTAGAAGAAATGCTCCGCGACGGGGAATTGAACCCCGGTCTACCACGCGACAAGCGG
>JAKVQZ010000147.1:0-12250 GCA_030463055.1 Lizanozyma gosingica | reverse complement strand
TTTATTGAGGTTTTATGTATATTGTGTATAGCACATATATAGTTTCCCAATGAATGATGATTCTTTCAAAAAAAAGCGTGGCTTTCACGTCATTTCGAAAGCTTTCTTAGAAAAGCTCTATCTGATTCTACTGACGGCTGGGGTGAGGTCAAGGCTCCGATCACTTGCATCGCAGGTGGCTTAGTCTTCCTACATAGAGGTCCGAAGTACTTGGTTACTTCTGGTGCTAGTCCTTCCTGAACAGTTCCAGGTTCGATTCCTAGTGCCAGAGTATTCTATACTTTGGTATAGTGTAATGGCTGGTATGGTCCTTAAGGTAAGCGTTAGACATCAGTCGATTAATTGAGACTTTGGTTCTCTCGATAGTTGCTTAGGACAGCCAAGTTTATTGACGTTTTATGTATATTGTGTATAGCACATAAATAGTTTCCCAATGAATGAGATTCTTTCCAAAAAAAAACTCAACCCTCAATGGAGAGCACCAGTCACCCTCAATTGCCAACAGATATCCCTGGTGGGTTATCCAATGATCAGCCAGACTCAAATTTAGCGCCTCCTGGTGTTCAGTCGATGGATACCGGTGAATCACTTTCTGTCTACGAATTTAACTCCCAGATTTCCGATGCCAATTTTAACAACGAAAACCCAAAGAAAAACTTAGAAAAAGAAAACTCACAAAATATTACCCGCTTTATTTCTTCTGGCTCCTTTTCTACTGAGTCTAATGCTTTTATTCCAGCGGTACAAGGCCATGAAATTCCACCTCCCCCCCCTTAACGGTAAACTTGAAACTTCAAAACTAGACTTGAATATTACACAAAAAGAAAAGAAAAGACTTACCTATGCTGAAGTGGCTGCAAAGGCACTTCAAGTTGCCGTTGATGAGCAGTTCTTCTGGGTTACATTGTTACAACCAAGAAGTGGTTTCCACCCTCAGCTTCGTCGCTATACATTGGAATATTGCCAACACAAGATTCCTGGTAATGAGTTGCAAAATCTTCTACAGAGTGATGCTAATTTTAGAAGTCAGTATAATTTTGAGAAGTTAGCTTGCCATTACTTCTTTCTGCTCCCATATAACCGTAGGAGACACGAAATTGAAATGCTCAAGCAATGCTCCTATGCTAGCCTTAAATTATTTTTTGAACTTTTTTATGAATCCAAACGGTACACTCTCCGTTTGCAAGTTCCGGCCAGGATCTATAAGAATTATTCTTTGCAACAGATTCATGATGGCTTCTGGTCGACTTACAATAAAGAATACAAAAAACTACAAAAAACAACTGAATCCTTGATTAAGGAAGCTGATTCTCTTCTTCAGAGTACTCAAAGTGGTGCCCCCCAGGTGAAGGAAGCGCGAAAGGACTCCAGAATCGTATCCTACTATCAGCAAATAGTGGAACAAAGAGTTTCCCAAGAAATTCTTGCCGAGGATTGCGTCAAACTTTCCCATGACACTTATTTTAAATGTTTCATTTTTGACTATTCCGCCATGTTATCTTCTCTGTTTGACATACTCTCCGAGCAATATCCAGGCATACCATGTCCTACTAAAGAATATCAAGCAAACGCAGTAGTTGATTTTATTCAAAATTTAATCATCAAGGTGGGAAATGAGAACAAGGTAGACTCATTCCAAGTTACTTTTATTCCATCTTCTACTAAGTTTTCTTTGTTTAAATTAGCCGTTCCAGATAATATAAGAAGCATGCATTACGTCCAAGCAGCTTTACTTGATCACTGCTCCAATATGAAAACAAGACCCAATTACGTCTTATTCGACCAAAAAATTCCAGTGTCACCCCCAGGTGGCCAAGAAATTAATTTCCATGAATATACTGGGCTTCTTTACTCAAATTCTGATGAACTCCCACTGAGATTCAACCCAAAGGACTTGAAACAAAATACCACATTTACCCTTATCACCAGAATTAACCATTGATCATTCTAGTGCAACTTTGTAACCTTTGCAGATATAGGGGTCACTCTGGAGCACAATTTCTAGTACTTTCTACAACGCGCAGTTAAAGAAAACGTCCAAGCACTGGAAATGCAGTTTCTCAACAAACACAAGTATAGTTTACTACTATTTTAGAATCCCAACACCGACCAGTTATCGATGATGAGGGGTATCAAAATTATCAGTAAAAAAGTCAAAAAAAAATAATCTAATTGATCATAATTAAAGTTCATTATCCCACGCTTCGCCTACTTCTAAAGAATCAATGATTCCTAGAAGCACTTCATCTACCGGCAGTGCCTTTGATTCACTTGCCGATAACCCAGAGCAATATGATGAGGTTGTTGATGAAAATTTGCCTCTAATGTTGAACAATGTTCACCTAACAATTAAGAGTATATTTCCTCAAAAATGGAGATTGAAGTGGAAAATACTCCCGCTTTTTCAGAAAAGCATGATGCCTCTCAAATTGCAGGCATTCATATGGAACTGACAATTCCCCAACAAAAGAATTCCAAAAGGAAGATGCAAATTTTAATTGAAGTTGAATCTTCCTTCACCGCCATTTCATCTTCTCTTAAAGATCTAATTTCTGCGTAAACAACCAAAGAGAAGATCTTGAAGAAATCCTCACTAAGAAGCCCAATGCTTCAAAGCAACTCAAGGCTTTATCCAAATTGACTTCTCAAAATATCAATATTCACACTAAGGCAAACACTGCCGTCTCCAAAAAAAGTCACAAATACACTTGCCCTTTCAGCTGAACCAACTCCAACCATAGCCCGTCAGGTTCTCCATCTTCCTCATCCGACCTTCCAACAGTCCACTTCTACCAATCTTCCACATACCCCAGCATCGGGGAGTAGTCGGCAATCCCCTAACATTCAGGATGGAGGATCCAAAGATCACCCAATCGACAATCTCTGGAAAGTCTCCCTCCTGGCACGGAAAACTCCCATCATCAAATATATGGTGACCCTCCTATGACAGACCTACCAAATACCACAGACACTTCAGACATTGCCATCAATATTCTGGAGCAAGTGGATGTTGGAGGCTCTGCCATAACAGAGTCATCCTTAAACAATTCTGGTTTAGGAGTAGTAAGAAATTCTTTCTTATATACTCTCAACTCCAAAATGTGTACGCAACGAAATTCATCACTGCACTTTGATTCTGTAGGATCTCTTAATTCCTCAAGGACATTGACAAGGAATTGCCGACCTGGCTTACTTTTACGATCGGAATAATTAAGCTAAATCCCTCTTAATTTTTCTTTAAGTTGCTGTCATGGTCACCGCCCCTTGTACTCACCCAAGTAGTTTTTCCCTTAAGGTTTCGCCTTCTTGGTTATACATTTTATAGTGACGGTAGGTGCAACGCTGTAGTTCTTTACAACTCTATCATCTTGATAACAATGGGATGCGCCGATACTAGTCATTGGGTTGAGTATGGAATATAATACTTACTTCAGAATTAGTTGCTGCTGAAGGAGTAACTTATTGGAGTTACAAGGAAGATATTCTGGTTAGATAATAAGTATAATCTAAGCTTTGGATATCTCAGTCGTTGTTCGAGCTTTCTTAAGAAGATAGGAAATGTTATCTATTTTATAACTAATAGGTTGATCGATAAATAAATAGATCACTGATAGATTGTATTGTTGATTATTATTGGCATGATTATTCTTGCTTCTTTTGAGGTGTAGATATATTCCAATTGTTTTACTAATTTTTACTCTTAATCAAGGCTATCGACCTTAACCAACCAATCTGCTTCAAAAGTACTAAAACTGCATGAATACGTGTAATCCATGTAAGTGGGGGCTACTTAAGATGAAATGGAATACCAATACTTAGAAGAAGCAAAACTAAGGGTTTTGAAATGCAAAGAATTATGAAAATTTTCTTTGGAATACGTAAGAGTTTAACAAAAACTGGTTTCATAATAATTTAATATAACCATTTTAAGTAGAAATTATACACACTAAACTTATAGAATATAGTATAACCATCCATGTATAAGCTTTCTAAGGATGTTGTTGACTGTTTGCAAAAAGTCTAGCACCCTTTCCATGGAAACACAAATCCCAAAGTTTTGATGTTAGGGTGTCCTACATCACACTTATTTTTTAACTTTATTGCATGAATGGGATCTAGAACCTCTGTACAATGAATAAAGAATAGAATTACAATTCAGTTCGCTGTACATGGTCAATTAGATATATCTTATATGTATAACTACTATATATATATCTACTAATATATGTGATAGACATGGTATACGCACAATTATTTGTCAATTGCCTTTGATAATTATTCTACGTTCTACGGTTGTCGGTTAGATTTAGGTCAACAAAAATTATAACGAATATTCATGGCATATCTCTCTACAATTCTAAAGTTGCTGGATTCAACTGTATTATAAATTTCAGGCACTTTTGGCTGATCGAAAATGGCTGCGAAAAAAAAGAGCGCTTGTTTGAAAACCTTACCATTAAGAGAGAAAGCAATACCTTCATGAATAACAACTCAGAAGCAACACGAATACCATATTTTGAGATCCTCAGAGTCTTGGACCTACGGGAAGAAGACGATTATGCTGGGCGCTTTCCTCTACATCTGAAATGTTCCAGTAAAAGCGTGGCAGAAACACCCCAATGGAATCTAAATGAATTTCCCGCTAGCGTACTTCTAAAACTTGAGGAATGGAACGTGATAACACCATACACTGACTTCCCAAACATATCCTCTTCTACTGAAAGCGATGGGTTTATTACAGGTCTTTTCGATAATGAAATCAAGCACTTTAACATGGTATGCGACCAATTGAAGCCGTTTACACTTGCGGAGCGCTCAATGTCCTCGTCAGCTAGTACTCCCAGCACATCCTCTCTGACTTCCACGGGGGATACGGTTTTTTTACTGGCACTACCAACAAACCAGTTTGCCACGGGTTCGGCTAAAACATCTCCGTTTAAAACCACGTCTCCATTCAGAATTCTTAAGAACCTGACACCCAAAGGAGAGTTCTACTATACCCCTACCAAAATTCCATTAAATGTACATTCAAATCACCCGGATCAGCCTTCCCATTCCCCTTCGCCCTCACCATCTAGAACTTCAAGAAATAGCCTCATATCTCCATATAGAGCCTTTGATTCTATTACTAGGAGACAGTAGTATCAATATTTCCTGCACACAAACATCACCAACTGTGTCTCCTGCAAATTTGTAGTGCGTCTTATTTATGCTTACAAATGGTAGAATTTATAATTGTTAGCACAGCCAATTATTTACCCTTTTCATAGTTTAGGATACTCAATTAAGTAGTTCAAGCAAGATGAAGGTGACAAAGGTGCTTGTGACTGTGCTTGCATCTGTTGCTGGCTTGGCCGATGGGAAATTACTCCACGTAAATGATCGCAATTTCACAGATGTTGTTCTAAACTCTGGGAAACCTACTTTGGTTGATTTTTATGCTGATTGGTGTCGTCATTGTACCAAGTTGATGCCAATCATTGAAAAAGTGGCCAGTCTTTACGAAAACGATGACAGCATACAGTTTGTTAAGGTGAATGGTGGTAAGGACGGTAAAGCAGCCTCTAATAAGTACGTGGATATTGGATATCCAACAGTCAAATTTTTCTTTGGCCGTAATATGGACCCAGTGGAGTTTGACGGCTCCCGTGACTCCGAATCGATCAACAATTTTGTCCAGTTGCTTCTTAAAACACGGGTAAAGAATAAGGATATGATAGACCCAAAGTTGTACCAAACGCTGTCAGTCATGGAGGTAGACGACGCTGATTTTGACTCCCGTATTAATGGAAAGAAGAGCAGCGTTGTTCTATTTACAGAAAAAGGTTCTACAGGCGATTCTCTATTCCTCCCAACCTGGGAAAAAGTGGTGCAAGCATATGCTAATGATGACGAAAACGTGCAGTTCCTTGTTGTCGATACCAAGGGAGTGAGGTCCAGTAACATCGTGGGCCATTTTGGGAAGTATAACAAGGGCGGATTCAAAGAACCAAGTATTTTATTATTTAATCACAACGATATTCAATCGGATGGCTCTATTGTCCCCAAGGTATACCCTGGCAGAAAGGATGCCGCATTTGTCATTTCGTTCCTTAACGGAGAATTAAAATTACATCGTCTCCCCAACGGCAGGCTTCGGAACAAGGCAGGCAGAATCTTCAGTCTTGAACCATTCATCAAACTGTTAGATTCTCTGACGGAATATGGTGTTGAAGGAGAAGCGTACGAGAACTTAAAAAGAGACTTGCAAAACATACCGCAAAATGCGCAGGATGATGTGAGTATGAAAGCCTACTACGAGAAGATAATTACTGCTGTCTTAAAGGGGAACAAATCATATTACGAGAAGGAGTTGCATAGAATCAGAAACATTTTGGACAGCGAAGTGGCCAGTATCAATGCTAAGGCACTAGATCTGTTTGAGAAGCGGTTCAACATTTTGAATGCGCTCTTTGGGTAGCGGAGTTCATTTAGGAAGAATAAAGGTTTGGTGAGGTTAGAAAGATAAATGTAACGGTGCTTAGTGCTGATATTCGTAGGCAAATATAATTGTGCAATCGAGTTAACTTTATAAATAATACAAAATAAGCGAAGAATATATTAAAACGATTATGTTATGAAGTAAACACAATAAAAAGATTTATATATATAAAAATCAATAAATAACCAAAAATTATACATCTATATTTACATATATATGCATTCTATCACCATGCGACTGGATTAAACTTCTGCACCAATCTAACCTTGCTGGGCCACACCTTCCCGTTGTTAACTACGCATTCGTCTATGATAGGCTGGGCGTTCAGGGGTCTGATTCTCGCCAACCATATGTTCTTTCCCGAATTCTTCAAATAGATCAACGTGTTGGCAGCGTACTTGTGACCACCCACATGGTTTATAAATGTGACAATCACACCATCAGGGGTATTGTCACCAATGTCTCTATAGAGTTGCAACTCACGCAATCTGAATTCTAGCTCTTTTTTCATTATTGGGGCGGTGATTCCACATCTCTTGTCTCTTGTTCTATGCGAGCATAAGAATATGTACGCCTTGGAAGGGTCTACTTCCAACGAAACACCTGGGAACTCTGGAATACTCGAAGACTTCAATTCAGTTGCCCCCTCATCTCTCTGAGCCATCAAACTGGGCACCGCTTCTGAAAGTACTCTTGGAATCTCTGCGGCGGTGGCATTACGTATCCACACAAAGAATGGCAAAACAAGCACATCACCTTTGATTCCGTCCATGTACTCGTGGTCTCTTTCCAACCCAGGAGTGGTCAACGCAGAAACAGAAGCCTTGACTGTGGAGCCCACTATCTTCTCACCTGCGCCATTGCTCCATTCGCCCACGGCCTTGGCAAAGGCTCCGGCATTAGGAACAGCATCGTGCTCCCAATCAGATTTGCCCGTTGGAATCACCAAATGAAGCCCATAGTTAGCAGTCGACTTCCAGAGGGATGCCCCATCATCTTCCGCTTTTTCAAGTTTCGCCACAGACGATGGGTACGAAGCAGTACACGAATCACACTCGCTCAGACATTCGGAGATCTCAAAACCGCATTCAGTGATTTCCGTGGCCACGTCTTTCTTGGGACCCACAAGTTTCCTGATGAAGTTCATGTTGAATCGATAAATTCAGTAAGAAGTGATAGTTGGAATCTCTTGTTCCAACTTATCAAACGAAAATGACGTGGGCTTTACCTATGTATATGTAAATACACGCTTGCTACAATAACAGCAATAAATTGTCTGATCGGATTAAAAAGAATGAAACAATATACCATGTATACATCCTTCTCTTACTTTATATACTTTTACATAGCATATCTAATCTAGAACAAGCGCTACCAGATTTCAATTGATCTCATCAAGAGGATTATGTACAGGAAATTATCGTCTATCCCGTTTAAGATCGGGATCGGAAGAAACCGTTTTACCGGGTCATCGGTGCCTTAAGGGGCAGAATATGAATGTAAATGAGTATGATGATGTAATAAAGGAGCA
The DNA here is from genome assembly GCA_030463055.1 of Lizanozyma gosingica. Classification (NCBI taxonomy): domain Eukaryota; kingdom Fungi; phylum Ascomycota; class Pichiomycetes; order Serinales; family Debaryomycetaceae; genus Lizanozyma; species Lizanozyma gosingica. The sequence goes on along the minus strand of JAKVQZ010000147.1, from coordinate 4,238 downwards.
GAAACTTGTTGATTGGAAAGTTGAAGGTACGTTCAGCCAATTGAGTGGAAAAGAATCAGGGTAATCTACCAATTGGATGACATGATATCTGCAGAAATCTGTAGACATATGGAGGTTAATAAAGATAAAGTCAATTGGTAAGTGGTGTAATAGTGTGGACATACCATAATACGTTTATGGATTAATCGTCTAAGGTTGGTACACTACAATAGGATTTTTTGCCTGTGCAATATACGAGATAATAAACAAAAGTAGAGAATGATCGAAAGAGCCGTTAGTAGTACTATAGTAAAATATGTAAGTTATTACGTAGATTGAACAGAGGTTGTACATGATATCGCAGTACAGTATTAGAGAACTGTAGCACAAGGAATAATACATAAATCATCATGCATACTAAACCAATACTCATCCCATTAACTGGAGTAGGTTTTTCTGTCGCACACTATTTCACAATAATGCTATCACATGGATATCCCCTAAATATCACCAAATGGTATACTCATAAATGCAGATTTCCATCTGAAGCCCCATCGATTTACATCGTACGATCAATCTTGGTAGTAATTTCTGTATACCATTCCTTTCTATTTCTTTGGTTTTTCCCTGTTCCAGGTTTCACCAAATCAGGCCCTGAAAACACCTGGAACCACCCACACCTGTAGTGCGAATTAGGATCGTGCGCATTCCCAATTGGGTTTTTGCTGGAACAGAATTCCTATACTAATAAAATTATTACCCACCCTTTGAAGACCCTATTGGTAGTAGTGAAACTTACGAAAGAAAGCAGGTAACTCTGGGTCTCTGTAGCGTACTATATCACTGCTGTATCGCTACTGTTGTGCTAGAGACTGAAGGCGGTGCTTTTCCTGTTTGTTAGACCGTTGTTACCCGATTTTGACGGCTAACCTGTTATCACTGGTGTCAGTTTATTCTTCCACAATAATACGGAACACATATTCTTTTCAGTGTGACTTTGCTATATTTCAGTGGTGTACTGGAGGATACATTTAGAGTTCTAAATATCCATTACTGCTACCACCATTCACCTCTGCTACTATTATAGCAGTACTACCTGAAAATAACTTTGCTTTTCTGAATTTCACATTTGTATATAACGCACTATGCTCCACATAGAACCGTCGCCCATGGTGGCTGCCATAAAGCAGCATCCACAAGAACCCCCCGTCCCAGAGGTCACTCTCAACGATAACAAGGGCAATAAATCAGAAACAGGAACAGATCACGCAAATGATATCTTGCAACCGCCATCGCCAACTTCTTCTAATGTTGCTACACTGGACATCACCGACTTCACCAACGAAACAACGATCTCCTCTGTGGACGACTCCGTCAACAACATCGCTAACGGACACACCGAAGACCAAAATCAGAACCAAAACCAAAATTACTTCAGTCTCAACTTCCCTACTTCGGGCGCAAACGTATCTGAAAAGGAAGCCTCCATCCTCACTATAGCCCCTCTCCCGCTGCACTTGCAGGAACCTCAGGAGGGTTCAACTGCTACTAGAGATACTAGATCGCATACAAACCCCATCGACCCGCTTGATCATCACACTATAGACGCACTCGAAGGGATGCCCCTGGTAGAATTGCTGAAACTGGGAAAACCAGCACTCAGTTTGGATACTTCTGCTGCAGCCGCCGTCTCTACTACAACTGGTGCAGCGCCTGCTTCAGCGTCAAAATCCAGCTCTACGCCTTCTACTGGTACCCCACTTCATATTTCGTCTGCTCCTGCTGTTTACCGTCGTCACACCGCTCCAACTTTCAAAGAACTATCGCCAGAGTTGCCTGATAAACTAAGTTCTCACAGGTTGCACCATCGCTCAAGTATAGTTTCTGCTACTCTGGATCTCGATGTATCGAGTCACACCCACAAGCCTGCTATAACCAAGCGTAATACCTACGCAAACGGATATCACAGCGTTGCTGGCTACGGGATTGGCAGAGGAAGTAATTCGAGCTTGCTGTCTAAGAGAAACTCCGTCACCAACCTGGAAATAAAGAAGATGATAGACACAATTATGGAACACAGAAAAATTGCAAAGAATAAGCGAATGTCGCTTGAAGATGATAGTGCAGCAGCGACAGCTGCTTCAGTAGTAGCTGCCGTGACTTCAAGTGCAGCGGTGACATCCGCCAACGTTCCAGTGGCTACATCTAGATCAAGAAGAAAGGGCTATTCCCTTGACGAAAAATATCCTATGGTTGGAAACAAAGTAAGTGAGGGACACGAGAACTTTGTCATGGCATATAATATGTTGACAGGTATTAGAGTGGCAGTTTCACGGTGCTCAGGTGTGATGAAAAAATTGACACCAGAAGACTTCAAGACAACTAAAAAGCTATCGTTCAACATTGATGGGAGCGAGTTGACTCCTTCGTCGAAATATGATTTCAAATTTAAAGATTACTCTCCTGCAGTTTTTAGAGAGTTGAGGTCGCTCTTTGGGATTGATCCAGCAGATTATTTGGTGTCTATCACTGGAAAATATGTTCTTAGTGAATTGAGCTCTCCCGGTAAATCTGGGTCTTTCCTTTACTACTCGAACGACTTCCGATTTATTATTAAAACTATTCATCATTCCGAGCATAAACAATTGCGTCGGGTACTTAATGATTATTACGAGCATGTTAAAGAAAACCCAAACACTTTGGTTTCCCAAGTCTATGGCTTACACAGAGTCAAGATGCCCTTCCGTAACGGTAGGTTGCGCAAAGTCCATTTTTTGGTGATGAACAATTTATTCCCACCTCACAGGTCAATCCATGTCAAGTACGATTTAAAAGGATCCACATGGGGTCGACTTACAAAGATTGGTGGTCCTGACGCAGATCTTAGCAGCCTTGTACTAAAGGACTTGAACTGGCTTGATCGAGATACCAAGATTAAGTTTGGGCCACGCAAACGAAAATTGTTCTTTGACCAGTTAGATTCGGATGTCAAGTTTCTCCAAAAGATCAATTCCATGGATTATTCGCTTTTGCTAGGAATTCACGATGTCAAAAGGGGAAACACACAAGATTTGGCAAACCATTTATCAGTTTTCGATCCTAGGTCTAATGACAAGGATGAGTTGATAAGAACCAATCCGCGCGACATTCAAGACGACGACTTACCTAGCAATGTTTTCCCTGGCAGATCAAAATATGTGTTCTATGGCCACGATGGGGGCATTCGGGCTACAGGAGAAGATAATGTGCCATTACAAGAGATTTATTACTTGGGGATTATCGATTTCTTGACTAAATACAATTGCAAAAAACGACTAGAGACCGTATGGCGGTCTTTGAGCCATCCTAGGACAACTATATCGTCTGTGCCTGCGCATGAATACGGACAGCGATTTTTAGCCTTTATTAAAAAGGGTACCACCGAAGCAAAGACAAAACAGGAATGATTTTCCGCGGAACCATGTTATACTAACTATGTCATTTTGCAAGTTTATTATTCCAATTGTTTTTTTCGGTATGCTATTTTCCATCTTCTAAGAATACCGTACGTCAATGACTGTATGGTATTTTCCAAGAGCTTGCTGCATTGCTTTTATATACACAAATAACTATTCATTTTGGGTTGGTCAATTATTTCATTCACTGATATATTCATTCGTAGAAGAAACATGTCTATAGACATTTATTAGCAGAATTCCGCTAAATAAAAAATACTTTCAAATACAAATTTCATAGTTCAAGTAAATGTAAACGCGAGCTTTCTTCTCTTTAAAGAATATATGCTTTATTATGGTAGACAAATGCATAATCAAATAGCACTGTCCCAAATAACCAGTTCATTATAAACTGAACTGATTTAAAAAGATTATTCTTCTTGCAAAAAATGAAGTAAATGCTCCAGGAGGGGTTTGAACCCACGACCGTCGCGTTCCTCACACGACCGTGACCTATGGATAACCATATCGTCGTAACACGGCTATAAGCACGAAGCGCTAACCTCTGCGCCACTGGAGCCAAATCTACCTCGGTGAAAATCGAACTCGTAAACCAGTGTAGAGGCGTCGTGCATGGTTAAATCACACAACACCCAACTAGGCCAAAGGCTCAATTTCGTCAAGCTAAGGACTTTTTGAACTGATGAAGGCATGAAATACATAAACCCTTCTTTTCAGGAAAAAATGGGATTATAGGTTTGAGAACAACCTTCCGGGCTGTAGCCTAGTGGAAGGGTACTTAAGCGTGGCTTTCACGTCATTTCG
>JAKVQZ010000146.1:0-13324 GCA_030463055.1 Lizanozyma gosingica | reverse complement strand
ATCGAGAGAACCAAGTCTTGATTAGACGACTGATGTCTAACACTTACCTTAAGAACCGTGCTAGCCATTACACTATACCAAAGTATATAATACTCTGGCACCAGGCGTTCAAGAAGGGCTAGCACCAGAAGTAACCTAGTACTTCGGACCTCTATGTAGGAAGACTAATCCACCTGCTATGCAAGGTGATCTGAGCCTTGACCTCACCCCGTCAGTAGAATCAGATAGAGCTTTTCTAAGAAAGCTTTCGAAATGACGTGAAAGCCACGCTTAAGTACCCTTCCACTAGGCTACAGCCCGGAAGGAAAAAGATCATAAAATGACACAAAACCAAGGGAATTAGGACCCCTAAAAAAGCCATAGTATATCTGCCATCAGTTCTCCGATATAGTGTAACGGCTAGCACGGTTCGCTTTCACCGAGCAGACCCGGGTTCGACTCCCGGTATCGGAATGTTTATTTTTTTATGCAATATAAAGCCCCCAGTGCTACCAATTAATATGTAAAGGCTGTAATTACTAGTGAAATTTTTCCCATTGCAAAGTAAATGTATACTTGCCCTAAGTAGTTGGTAACGATACCTTCCACCTTTTTTTTTATATTTTGCAATATTCCTACTATCTTTTCTTAGTGTTTTATTGGTTGAGGGCCATGGCAAAGAATATGGGAATGTCGACCGTGGTATATATGGGGCTGATTCCCTTTGATTGGGACGAAGCAGTGATAAGATCTGTTATTTGTGGCACGGGCAGTGTAGTTGACGTAAGGCTTGGGTTTGACTACGTAGGGAAGAACAAAGGCTTCTGCTTTATCGAGTACTCCTCTCCGTCGGATGCTTCTCGAGCAATGCACTTGTTGGAACAGATGAAGATTGTAAATCCTCAGACTAATCAGATAAAGAAGGTGCGTGTGGAACTCTCCAAAGAAGCGACTAAGAGCAACCCAGACGAATTCAGACACCCTTTAATGCTTACCTTCAACAGTTTGCCTGACTACGTAATTTTGCCTCCAGAGCAGTACGCCAATGGACCTCCCTTGCCGTCGACCAATTTCGCTTTAACATTCGGAAACACCAATAGCTCTGGCAACTCGTACCCACTGCAGAATCTGTTTCTTCCCAATGTGCCAAACCAACTACCACCGGTGCCTCAGCAGAAACTGTATGGATACAATAATGGATATAATAATAACAACAACCACAACCATAGCAACAACAACAACAACAACAACAACAACAACAACAACAACAACAACAACAGCAATTCCACCAGTACTAATATTAATAACTTCAAAAACTCGAATAATTCAATTAACGGAATGAATTCCATCAATGGGTCTAACTCAAACCCTAACAGCCTTGGACCTGAGTTCATCAATGCATCGCAACGATTTCCACAACCCGAGAGATTACCCTTCGATGCTCTGGGGAATATCAACCAGACTCTCAGTCAGATTCCACCAGTGCTGTTGGTAGAGTTCATTTCCAACTTGAAGAACACTCTCAATGGTCCCAACGCAGGCCAAGCAGCTAACGTGCTTCAACTTTCGCCCAACTTAGCGTCCTCTACAGCACAGGCATTACTACTTATGGGCTTTATAGATGAAGAAGTCATTAACGAAGCTGTGGCAAATAGTAATAACCCCAGATCATCATCCAATACCCCAGTTCCACAACATCAAAATAGCTTACCACCCCAACCACAACTGAGTTACATGCAGCATCAGAACTATCCTCCTATGGGCAATAACTATGGTTCAGGGCAATCATATTCTCAGCCGCAGCATTCCCCACAAAACCCCAAGTGGGCACATTTCCCTTCTTCAACACAGGCCAAATTGGCTGCATTACCAGGGAATGAAGCAGATGTCATAATTCAAGTGTTGAATCTCCCTGCTGACCAGATCAGTTTATTGCCCGTGGACCAACAGGGTATCTTCATGAACATCAGAGCTCAGTACCTTAGCTAATTGAAGACAATATTTAGAATTGTGCCAAACCTCTTTTAATTGGAGATTGTTTGCGCATATCAAGGATAGGTAGAATAAGGAGCGCTTATCTAAGCTGAGTTGCACCTAGCCAGTGTGTTTTTAGATGTTGTAGGTGGAAAGCGCAAACGCTTATAAACTCTAATATTATTAAAGGTTCCAGTTTTTCTGTAGTGTTAATTAGCTGGATGATGAAATATCTGTCGGAAAAGTTAACATTAGTCAAAGATGAAGAAAATGTTCAGTATATTGGAAATTAGAGAGGATCAGGAGCGTTTTAAACTTGAGAAATATTAGTCTTTTGCAATATTGCATTTGATCATAAATACATGCGAATTCTGCTTGTCATATTACATAAAATCACTCTACTTTTAATTACCATATGTCTGCCAAAGCAATAATCTATCCTTTATCTACACTTCGGAACACAATATGTATTCTTCTTATACTTAAACTTAACCTGGACGTTATTTAATTAATTCCTCCAGAGCGCCAAATGGTATACCCAAATTGTACAATACGCACAATAATATAGTGTAAAAAAACATCACCAAAAAACCAAACGCATATTTTATATGTGCCGCTGAATCAAGTCTTATTTGTCCTGGTCATTTCTAAAATTTATAGGCAAAGACCTTCTTTTTTCTACATAAAGCATACTTATTATGGCAGCCCCTAACAACGGGATGCCTACTGGCGCCTTGGGAAGCCCTCCGCTATGGGGAGCCGCAGTTTACGACATCAACTTAGATTCGCCAGAATCGATGAACAACTATCCCAACTGGTTCCGGGATATCATAGACACGGCATTAGCTAATTCCGGGATTAGATCCCGCCAGAAGGCCGCTAGTGCTGAAGCTATTGCCGGTTTGCGAGAAATTGGGCCCGAAGGCTTGGAATCTCACGAATGTCCTATCTGCTACGAAAAGTACCGAACTTGTTCGTCAACAGACGCCGAAGGCAACAGAGGCAACAAAGACGACCAAAATCAGAGCCTTAATCAGAATCAGAGCTCTATTCTGGAAACCACCATTGCCGAAACTGAACGGGACTTTTACGCTATTTTAAGTGACAACTTGACTTCGGCCCACATCCCCTACATTGAAAGCCGTGGGCAGACTGTGGCATATAACGATCCCGGTCTCTTCTTCCCTGGTGATGAGTGTGCAACTAGATATTACAGATTTCCATCGAGAAATTTATCTACGCTAGTTACAGCCTCAGATATGCTGATGTTCCCGGGATACAGAGACGAGAAGTCAGGCAATGCTGAAAAGTACAACGAATCAAAGAAGGGACATGTAGCCGTACAGATGCCTAGCTGCGACCACGTATTTGGCCGAACTTGCATCATCGAGTGGCTCAAAAGCAATGTGAGCTGTCCCTTGTGTCGGAAAGAGGTGGAAATCGCCAAACAACTTGACCCCAAAGAAACCAGAAGAGAAGAGATCAGAAATAACGTCTTCCCTGAATTCGTACGCAATGAAGATGAGGTTATCGACCACATTGTTGAAGGTTCTACCAATATTTTCCGGCCAGTTCGAAGACCAGCTGCTGCAGCCCATGTTACTCCGTTGTCGGACCAAGCTCTAACTCAACACTGGATCACTCCGTCAGAATTAAATACAAACGAAAGCACTAGAGACCCCAACATTATCATCCCCAGGGACTTTTCCATGCCGGGCTTGCGGCCTATGAACACGAATCCGTTGAGCTTCTTGTCGCGGATGTGGAGAAGACCCAGACGCACAGACATTGGCAGAAATAATACCACTAATAGTACTACTGCTACACCTAACAATAACAATACAAATACTAATAATACGGCTGCAACTTTTGCAGCTACTACTGCGAGAAATGCATCTCAAGCAAGAGACAATTCAGCCTCACAAAATGCAGAAACCTCAAACGCTGATTCTAACAGTGCAAACAGTACCACTCCCACCACTAACTTTGTTAATAACAGACCTAACCACGTTTTCATGGCCACCAGAGGCGACGATAGAGGCGCTTCTCCTATCATAGTTCAGCGTCCCTCTGTTCTGCCAACTGTTCTGGCTTCCCTTGCTAGTGGCACAAATGGCACAAATACTCCAATCAGCCCAATTGGGCACATTCCGGTTCCTGTTGTTATCCACCAGACAACCCAGAACTTGCCGCATCCGATCCACCACCCAGTGCATCGTCCACTTAGTGGTGCGTCCGCCAACAATGGTGGTAGCAACCCAAGTCCCCGCCATGCCAATGGAGCTAACCATCCGGTCACAGTGCACCATAGAACTTTCTATGTCCCTGGATCGAACTCTGCAGGCGATCATTCGCAGGTTCCACTACCACCACAGCATCAGTTACCGATTCCTGGCCATGCCATTCCCCAAGTCCATAGTGTACGTCTTGGAGGCAGCAACCAGTCACCCAACTTTCCACGGGGGTTCCGCGTAGTAACTACTACAATACGGACTCACAGTCCAGGCGATCCACAGAGTTCAGGTGTGGGAATGACGACTGCCAGAAGTAGCCGTGTTTCATCTACCCATGGAGTAATGAGGCGTTCTGGGAGCGGAAACAACGAGCGGTCTCACCCATACTCGCGACCCTCTCCACCCCCTAATGGGGAGTAAGGAATGGGGAGTAAGGAATAAGGAGAACGTGACCTATGGACGTTTACTCAAGGCAAGTCATATACTGGACGAATGGGGCGAACTTGGTGATGTCATTGTGACTCGGGTTAGTAATGTGCCTTGCTGCGATCAGGGCATCCAACATGGCCTTGAAATCACTGGGGTTCCTAATCGAATGGGAAGGGGAAAGATGTGAGAAAGTATATAAGTTTGAAAATGCATTGCAGGGCCAATTGCTCCTTATGTCAGCGATATTATTATTACAAACAGTGAATCCTCTATTAACCACTATTAGTTTGTTAGTATAAAGATAACACGATGATCAGAAGCACAGTATTCAGACAGGCTAGATGTTTCAGAACTGGTCCAGTGGTCTCCAGTGCCATTGGCGATGCGTTGCACAAGGCCAACATGAAGCTCGGCAAACTCGCTCTGGAGGGGCTTGACGAGGCGGTGGAGATTTCAGAACATGTCAAACACAGCAAGATCGTGGAGGCTGTTACCCACGGTGACTCAGCAAAGAAAGACGAGGGTGCATCCAACATGAAATTCGGCAAGATGGTACTGGACCTGGACGGTTTGAACGACTATATTGAATTGCCAGAAACACCCAACGAAGCACATGATGCCGAGCTCCGGAAGGACGTCCGTCACAACTTTGAAGGCTACAAGAGCTTACAGGACAAAGGACAGAAGGTCGAACAGGAGCAGAACAGACCTGACGATGGCATGTAGCCCCTGAAGTTTATTTGCGTTATTCATTTTACAAAGTTATGAATTAAAAGTATGTAAGAGATGGTGATGTGGTATAAGTATAATGATTATTATGTTGATTTTTGGAATTCTTGAACCATTTTCTCTGCCTTTAAGTTATTATTGGTAGGCAAATTTAAGAGCACTGATTGGCTGGAAGAGTCGGCTTGAGGATTCGCCTGCGAAGGCTCGATAGCCTTCACTTTCCGTTCAATCAATGATAAATAGTTGGAAGGCACATACCCTACTTTACCCAGTCTTGATCTAACTTTCCACCACTTGGACTCGTTTCCTACGGGGTCGCATTTAGATAAAATGGCCACGAGTTCGTTCGGCTTCAATTCAATTTCAACATTGGGATTTTCAGGGTTAAACTCATAGAGTGCCTTGGCAAACTCTATGGTGTTGGGGTCTATCAGAGAGGGAATTCCCTGCTGTTGTGAGCCTACTCCGCCTGGCATAGCCATCCCGCCGTTGGCCTGAAGCTGTTCCTGACGTCTTCGTTGTTCCATTTGTTGCTGGTTAAGTTTTTGAATGGCTTTGCTCAACAAGTACGGGAATCCTATGGCGGCAGCGAGGAAGAGCAATAAGGGCTTCAATGCCAATTTACTCGATTTCCCCTGCTGTTGTTTTTTGATATTGTCCTCCAACTTCTTTTGTGTTTTCTCAAACTTGGCAAACTCCTTTAAGTTCAACCCGTTGTTGTAGTTCTGACCCGTCAACTTGTAGAAGATCTTTTTGACAAACTTTATCAAGGCAAATATTCCCAAAAGCGACCCCAACGCATTTTTCAAATTGCCAAACTGTTCAGCCAATGAAACCATTGTGAAAAATGAGCTATGTGTAGCCATATAGGTAGCCTCCAACATCTGCGCAAACCCCCCCACAGCTCCAATAATACTCTCAATCAAGTGAAAAGTAGCTTGAGTTCCCTCTCCGAGAATTCCTCCTCCAGGACCCATTCCCTGGTTCATCATGCCGTACCCACCGTATCCACCTCCATACCCGCCATAACCTCCTCCATACATTGAGCTTCCAAAACCACCATAACCTCCACCGTACATCGAGCTCCCAAAGCCTCCGTATCCGCTTCCGTACATAGAGCTTCCGTAACCGCTGCCATACATAGAGCTACCGTAGCCACTTCCGTACATTGAGCTTCCGTAGCCGGTTGCAGAGCCGAGGCCTGAACCATATGCTGATCCCAAACCAGAGGTTCCATAAGTGGAAGCACCAAGCGGCGAAGTGGATGCTGTCGATCCCGGTCCAGAGACAGAAGTAGGGTCATTTAACGATGTTGGACGGTCGGGTAATGCTACCGAGTTGGTGCTGGAATTACCATTAGTAGGAACATTTGATACATTTGTGGTAGGAGCAGCAGAAGCGCCAGAAACGGGATCTGGATGAACGGAAGCAGCAGAAGTACCTGAAGCGACTTCCCACGGCTTTGGTCTTGGGGCTGACATTATGGAAAGGGATTATGTAGTGGTAATAATAATAAGAAATGTGAATGAATGTATTATTGGGGAAAATAAGTTTCTTCTGATAAGGGAATTATGTCGATGAGTGTTTATTTCCACCAAAAGTATCGGTTCAAAGACGCTGAAAGAGGCTCACACGTAAAGAGCACTATCTGATATCAACAGTGGGGCGTCTCGTGGTGTTCTGACCACTCTAAACTTTATGTATTCGTTGTTAATCAACAGTTAAAGCAGATTGATATATGATTTCACAGTCACTTTTTGCCAGTGACTCTTTTCCGATTACAGTAAGGTCGTGTACGCGCACAATGATCTCGTGATGTGTGGGGGACTTTTCGAATGCTTGTGAAGACACTAGAATACCCATTAAAGGTATTGGAATGGGGCAAATAAACAGGTTCTGAGGAAAACTAAGACATCCTACAGTAGGGAAGGTGGACTTTGACTACTGATATCAGATACATGTTTTTCTCCGTTCGGAAAGGCACGTTTTCTGCTGCTTATCAGCCGAAAAAAAATCCTCCACCATTTAACCGAGGATGTGCTGACCGGCTGTATATGGGGTACGTAAAATTGTATGCATAAATTAACTAAAGTGAAAATACTATACAAAACATCTTAGAAAAGGCAGATAGAAATACAGTGATACGAATCAAAGATACCTGTATTTCAGGAGAGTGATACTTAGTGATGTATAGTTTATTTGATGCTTATCGTTCTAATTGTAGCATTTATGGAGATAATTTCCCCTAAATAGGAAATATTTTTCTGCGTTATTCCAATCCATTGAATACCTACAGTGTAAACTATGCACATTGACTACTACTGTATAAAGCCGATCCAGTAAACTAACTACATTAGTACAGTAAATACCCTGTTTCACTGAATTTATGTATAAAGCTAAAGATAGAAATATTACTAGGGCAATGGCTCCAGCGACGACGATAACCGGTTCAAATGTAAGTAGACATCAGTTCCATATCCTTCCATCGAAATTAGCTTTAAGTCTCCGCCGAAATACTGCGCATACAACCGAGAAATGGGCAACCCGTACCCGAACCCTGCCATGGGAGCTCTGAAGCTGTTGTTATTTCCGTCCTGGTCTAATGTAGGAGCCTCCTTCACTGTGGTGTACAAGTAAGTCCAGATCAAGGGCACTTCAGAACGGGCTATGCCTCCACCTTCGTCGCTGATTTTGATCGCAATATCTTCATACCCTTCGGAGATGATAACTTTTATGGGAGGGAACTTGAGGTCGTTCAAATCGATAGAAGTAGGGTCCATACCTGGGTTCTCCTCCAACAACTTCTTCTTCAACTTGGGTGTGTGGAATTCGATAGTTGCCCTAAGAGAGTTCTTGAGAGTCTCAAAGAGCATGTGGATCAAGTGGCCGGGCACATACATGAAATTGATATCGTTGTTAGGGGTGATCAACTGAACTTCTGGAGCCTCGAAAAGCCCATAGTGTTCTTCACAAATATAAGAAGCTGTATCGATGGCATCCTGAGCAATGTCGGCAACGTTACAGTCGGTGCAAATGACACCAACATAATTTGGTTTTGAAGGTCTTCCAACACCTCCAGCTGCACCGCCAGCACCAGTAGAATTAGACCCGTTTTTCCCATTGAAGAATGTCGACAATCTCTGTCGAGTGGGTGACGCCTGCTGCATGTTCAACGCAATGTGCTGGCCAATAAGCATTCTAATTCCAATTCTTGACATATAAAACTTGTCCAAAAACGCCTGGATCTGCGAATTCACAAATACCAGCTGGTGGTCCGCCTTCCATTCCTTGACCCCCTGTGCCATGGTGGCCACAGTGGCATCATGCCGTTTTTTTATCTTTGTTAAGGCGTCACAAACTAATTTATTGTAGTCATAGACCTCTTTGGGCCACACGATGTTAGTTGGACATGGGTTGTAGTACGATTTGCCAGCAGTAGGTGACACTTCCCACGGTGCCGAAGATTCGCGAGTGATTTCCTCAGATGTTTCCAGCGAGGGCAGGTACCTTGAACGGTACACTATACCGTCGTCACTGGAGAAATCGGAGAATGGAGTATATTCAGAGTTACTTGGTGGAGAAGCACCACCGGAAAAGTTAGTAGTGCCATTTGCAGCAGCGGCAGCAGCAGCAACAGACGATGCAATTCCATTTCCGTTTGTACCAGAATTAGCGTTGGACTCACTTTCTGTGGCCGAAATGAGTAACTGGCGCAATTTATCGTCTATGACGGGTTTCTTCAACTCCGTCAACTCCTGGAACGACTGAGCATACCAGTCTTTGACCTTTATGGTGGAGCGCATGGCGTCGAGTCCCAAAGGCGCATTTTCAAGCGACTGGACCTTCTTGGCCAACCGGATAGGCAATTCTTCGACGATGAACTGTGAAGCCAAAAAAATTGACCCTGGCGATGGGTTTGGCCCAAACTGAACCATCAGCCGCAAAGAAATAGGCGTCTGGTCAAACGCAGCATATTTATAGATCTTGTCTAGCAAGGGTTTGGTGAGTTCCCACCCTGTGCCCATAGTGAAAATGTGGAGAGGGGTGGCTCTACAATGGGAGAATAAATGATGGACGTTCTTTTTCGCAGATTCTGTGGCTATTTCTTTCTTCTATGCGTCCGACTGAGTCTAGACTAAGAAGAAGACGATGCACCTTTGAGGAGAGACTGGAGTTAAGCAAATAAGTCAGTTATGTAATGGATGAGTTGGTTGTTTTCTCTATTTCGTTGACTGATGGGATTTTTGATCAAGTTAAAATCTGGAGAAACAGACACAAAGTCCAAAGCGGCTTTTGCTCAATCAGCAATAGAAGAAAGTAAGAGTCATTTGAAACGTGACGGGAGTTACTCTGGGAGAAAATAGAGTCAGAGTGTTGGAGAGTAATATCCAGTAAATCACAGTATCAACAGTTTACTACAATATGAGATGTCAGATGCTAAAGTGGACTGTGGTAATTCCTTACCCTGTATGCTTTAACGTAGTCTTACATAAATTCTACACTACTTTGGTATACACAACAAGCTATCCCAATTGTTCCATATTCCTTATTACATTACAGTGGTAATGTATTCCAATGTCTCATTACGACACATGACTACAGTCATCTTTACTTCTATTGGTAGTTTGTAATTATCAAATACCGTATAGTCTACACTGCCACTCCCCTTGTCCGTACTGATCGTAATGCCGAGGGAGTGTTTCGCTGACGTAATCCATGTCCATCCTTTATCCACGACCCAGGGACCAACGGATCTCCCATGGAGTGGGGCTTCTGTTTGTGGCAACTTCCGTCTCTAGGATTCTGGTTGACTGGATAGGAAGTTCCCTCTATCCTCAGGTTCAGTTTGTCCGTAGTCATCCGTTACATGGTTCGATAGTTGATAATATGATGCCATCAGGTCATAGTGGTAGAGAATGAAGATAAGGATATGTGGTTCAAGGGTTAAGGGATAAGAATAACATCCATAATTACATGAATATATCATTAATACCTCATAAGGAATTAGTTCTCGCATTAGGTACTAATTGCATAGCATAGTAAAGTATAATATCCTACAACCGGAGTCATTCGTCATGTGAAATGGACCCGAAACTGGTTGCTTGCGTCATACCCTACCCCAGATATTATTCCTGCACAATCGTACTCCGCTGGTCCACGTTGACTCATCCGATGATTCACAGATACTGCACAGAATCTGCGCAATTCCACGATGACACATAAGAGTCTCGGATCTGGGGAAGTTTGATTTCACGGGATATAAAGAAGGTGGTTTCAGCCGGCTTGAAAACTTTTTTTCTCTTACTTCTCTTCCATCAATCAACATCTTTCATTTATAAGAATCAGGTATTCTTTAACAGTTGACTCATTCCTTCATATCAATAGCCATCACAATGCCAATGCCTTCTAAGACCGTCTTTTCCATCTCGTCTTTCAAGACAGCTGCCAGACACTGGATGCCCATCAACAACGCATCTGCCTCCAAGTCTCCTACAAGAAACATTAAGTTCTATCCTACCAGCACATTACACTACATGGCATCCAATACTGCCTCTGCTCCAGCAGCCGCATCACCTATCGTTCGCCACTTTTCCACCCGTCACAGAGCTGTTAATGTTGCCAACTTGCCAGGTGATGTGTTGCTTGTTTCCAACGATGATGTGATGGCTTCAGGATTGGGTTCCAGTGGCGTCAGCACGCGCAAGGGAACTAGATCTATTTCCAGACGTATTTTGTCGTCAATGGAAGAACCAGACTTGAGCTTTGAACCTACTGTTTCTTCAAGCGAAGAATACTTAACTGCTGGTCCAGTTATCAGAGCTTAGAGCTGGCTTTTACGTTTCTGATAGGTTCCTTTGACATTTTGCATATGCTTGTATTTATTTGGTTATTTAGTTACATATTTTTAATGATTTTATGGTTTGATAAACTTAGGCCTCTAGTTACAAAATCAAGACAGTAAAGATAGTGGAAATTCATGTGATCTAATGATATCTTCAACCCCCCGGTGAAGCCCCCCTTCCTGATGCCCGAGGTTGCTCAGGCCCGGAGATGGGTTTTTTTGCTGACCTGTCGTGTAGCAACTAAAAGTTTATTCGTATTATGAAGAATGCACCGCATACTATTTTTTTTTATTTGGAGAAACAACATGTAGGAAATGATAAGAACCAAGTAGGTAATGATAAGAACCTAGTAGCAAATATCCAAATTATGTTCATTATTGGAGACCAATTGGTTCCCCCCCCAAAAAAACGATGTTACTAAATGATAGTTTCTTTCTTAGTAATATTTTCTCTTGCGGTTGTATCACATATGTATAGTACTAAAGAGTTCTAATTAAAGTGATTAGCTGTACTTGTAAAAAATGCAACCTTCTACTGATGAGCTATACACAAAAACCTGAATACTTACGTACATTACACTTCCACTTTACTGGCAATTCCAAAGTTTCACAAGCTGTAACGTTTGGGGCTCTGCATGCGAAAGAGTAGATAGTAGCGAGCAAGTCAAGAAATGGATTATACGAATGCGTCTTCAGTAGCGATAGCAAAGCATCTCTTGGGCTGTTAATGAACTCCGTTACCTACAATATGATGCCTTGATAGAGCTTCCTGTAGAAGCCAAGGTCAACGGGAGGAAGTGATACCAGTTATAGCTCATCTGTCCCATGAGCCCAATAATGGTCCACCATTAAGTACTCGCATCATAAGGACGCTAAGAGCCTTTTGGTTTTCCTTCAGGATTAAGCATAATGATTAAACATAAAGAAAAAGTTGAAGCACTTAGTTATCCTTTCAGAATCATATATCGCAGTAAACGAGAAAAATGAGCCGTAGTTAAGAGCCTAGTCATAGCTTATACAAGGAAAGATCTTATAGTAATAAGCAAGTTTATAGTTAAGAATATTAAGTATACTAAGGAAGAAAGGCACGTAAATAATATGTCGTGAAATAAATCGACGCTGTTGTAATAAGGCGCCTTGAAGTAATAAGAAAAGTAATTTAGTAAGGCAATGAAAATTAAAAACCAAAAAAGAATCATTAAAAAAACTTAAAAACCCAAGTAAATTATATTCTATATTCCAAAAAAGTGATTCCTAAATCATCGCCCAGTTGAGAAGTATACTTGTTCCCATCTTTTGAGCCGATGTTCCCTTGTACCGTCTTATACTATCTTCAAACATTCTTGTATTCAACAACCGGGCACCGGATGAACCTGTGATCCCCATGGTTCTACAAACCGCTCAAAATGAATGAAACCAATATTTTTTTGACTGCAACTGCTCCCCAATTAAAGGTGCATATTCATTCCAGTATAACTTTGAAATTACATAAATGTGACGCAGTTTCTATGGAATGCATAACTACGCAGTAGAACGTATCGTAAAGTTAACGGTTTTAAAGACGTCCTAATAGATATTGTAACAGAAACCTATGTATATGACAATTATTTTCTTGAAACAACGATCATATTCAGGTAATCTGTGTAAGATGATGTCACCGAAAGGAGAAGTAAGACTACTCTTAAAACGAACTAGGTCGGCATCCTAAATCTGACAAGTTACAACAATCTACAAATGAACTATTTAAAAACATGAGTTTTTTTTGTTTGAAAGAATCCTTATTATTAGGAAACTATATATGTGCTATACACAATATAAACAAAGGCTCAATAAGCCTGGCTGTCCTAGGCAACAATAGAGAGAACCAAAGTCCCGATTAGACGGCTGATATTGAACTCTTACCTTTTTGAAAGAATCATCATTCATTGGGAAACTATATATGTGCTACACACAATATACATAAAACCTCAATAAACTTGGCTGTCCTAAGCAACTATCGAGAGAACCAAGTCTTGATTAGACGACTGATGTCTAACACTTACCTTAAGAACCGTGCTAGCCATTACACTATACCAAAGTATATAATGCTCTGGCGCCAGGAATCGAACCTGGAACTGTTCAGGAAGGGCTAGCACCA
>JAKVQZ010000145.1:0-13679 GCA_030463055.1 Lizanozyma gosingica | reverse complement strand
ACGAGTAGGTTGCTGATAGCCAGTTGAAGCCTCTGGAAGGCTTCGAGACGGTGGATTATGCTCTTCTTCAAGCAGTAAAAATTGTCAATGTGCAAAGCCCCGGGCACGTGATCCGACAGAATCGCCCGAATTGGGCAGTTTTGGTAGACATCCAATCAGCCGATCTAGTATAGTGGTTAGTACACTTCGTTGTGGCCGAAGAAACCCAAGTTCGATTCCTGGGATCGGCAGATTTTTTTTTGTCGAAGAATTTTCTGTGCACGTGATTTTATCCGCTGATCCATAATTGAGGACCGGGGAAAGTCGTAAGCGAGAATCCGTTAGACTCCGGGCAAAATGTTTTTTCAAATGGTAGCGCATACATATGCGACTCATTTCGGGAATCCTCGTAGTCGCATGGAAGACCCAACTCCGAAAGAGTATTGGATGGATGAATGGAATTGACATGGGTACAGGATATTTCAATGGCTAACTTCTTTTATTCAAACTCTGTTAGTGACAGAGACGAAGCTCAGGGAATTCATGTCGTGGAATCCAACAGATCTCAAAAAGTGACATGAAAATAGTTTAGACAGCTACAGAATGGGATTCGGATTGCATCAACAATGCTGCAACAATAAATCGAATCGTAAAGTACTTTAAAAATAGGTGTAAAGGTAAACCCTATGAATACTCATAATCGTACAGATTAACATGCTCCCTATAAGATGAAGCCAATAAAGATCATTTGATATTAATAGGAGTAATAGTAATAGTGGCTGTAGAAGTATGGTAGAAGGATTCTGTAGCAGTATGCAATTTCCGTTGACAGCTGGACAGCTGGCCACGGTGGAAAAGTCGAGAACTTCAATAGTAGTAATTGTGTGGCACACCCCTGGAGAACACCAGAGAGCATATGCGCTTACATTGCGAAAGGACCACAACTGCCCGGCTTACCGCATGGGCGTCTCCGATCCACTAGTAGACGAACAGTGACACAGTGACACAAAAACCCTTCGGCGGTTATGCTCCACGGGCACCTCACCCAACGTTACCAATACACCATAGTAAGTATGAGGACCCAAATTGTGGAGTTTAGTGGTAATTAGAAGATTACAGTGATAATTGAGGACAGTAGTAGTTGCCAGAGTAGCGGAGCAGACCATATGGAGTTTGCTTATGCTTTAACAGTTCAATTGAGCGGCCAACATTGCAAATGAATTGTACAGGGTTGCAAAGGGGAATATGGGCCACCAGTAATTGTGGTAAAGTTATACTAGGCCACAGTGACTACAGTGGAATTCAGTGATCCTTGAATTGGGTCTACTGAAAATAGAACACCAATAAAGATTACAGTAATTAAAAGTGTATAGTCAATTTTTGTTGTAAATGGGTTTAGCCATAATTGCATCAAATTGCATAGACTCAATGGATCTAGTAGATGTAGATGCAGATTCAATTGAGTACGCTGTAAGTGAGCACGCCACCAGTATCTATTGACCATCTTTAACGGTATACGGCACAAGGTAAACAGTGGAAAGTGCAGCCCCTGATGTCCCAGTCTGTATATGGAGTTTGGATTGCGTGGTGAATTTACGATTAGGGCCAAATTTTTTTTTCGCTCAATTGGTATAAATATGCCATGAATCCCCCCCGTTTGGAAAATGGTAAATCTTAGAAGTTTCTCTTACTTCACCATCAGTTGATTTCAATTGTTGAATCACCTACTCCTACGACTAAAACCTACTAACTTAAAATGGCTGTTACCAAGATTTTCGCTAGATCTGTCTACGACTCCAGAGGTAACCCAACCGTCGAAGTTGACTTGACCACCGAAAAGGGCTTGTTCAGAGCCATGGTTCCTTCTGGTGCTTCCACCGGTATCCACGAAGCTTTGGAATTGAGAGATGACGACAAGTCCAAGTGGTTGGGTAAGGGTGTCTTGAAGGCTGTTGCCAACGTTAACGACGTTATTGCTCCTGCTTTCCTCAAGGCCAACTTGGATGTTGTTGACCAAAAGGCTGTTGACGCCTTCTTGAACTCCTTGGATGGTACCCCTAACAAGGGTAAGTTGGGTGCCAACGCCATCTTGGGTGTCTCCTTGGCTGTTGCTAAGGCCGCTGCCGCTGAAAAGAACGTTCCTTTGTACAAGCATTTCGCTGACTTGGCTGGTACCAAGACTGACACCTTTGTCTTGCCTGTTCCATTCCAAAACGTCTTGAACGGTGGTTCCCACGCTGGTGGTGCTTTGGCCTTCCAAGAATTCATGATTGTTCCTCAAGGATTTGACTCCTTCTCCGAAGCTTTGAGAGCCGGTTCTGAAGTCTACCACACCTTGAAGTCCTTGACCAAGAAGAGATACGGTCTTTCCGCCGGTAACGTCGGTGACGAAGGTGGTGTTGCCCCCGATATCAACTCCCCCAAGGAAGCTCTTGACTTGATTGTCGACTCCATTGCTGCTGCTGGTTACACCGGTAAGGTCTTCATTGCTTTGGACTGTGCTTCTTCCGAATTCTTCAAGGACGGTAAGTACGACTTGGACTTCAAGAACCCTAACTCCGACGCTTCCAAGTGGTTGACAGGTCAACAATTGGGTGACTTGTACAACGAATTGATTGCCCAATACCCAATTGTCTCTATTGAAGACCCCTTCGCTGAAGATGACTGGGAATCCTGGGTTAACTTCTTCGCCAACGGTGGTAACAAGATCCAAATTGTTGCTGATGACTTGACTGTCACCAACCCTCTCAGAATTAAGACTGCCATTGAAAAGAAGGCCGCCAACGGTTTGTTGTTGAAGGTCAACCAAATTGGTTCTCTTACCGAATCTATCCAAGCCGCTCAAGACTCTTACGGTGCTGACTGGGGTGTCATGGTTTCCCACAGATCTGGTGAAACCGAAGACACCACCATTGCTGACTTGTCTGTCGGTTTGAGAAGTGGTCAAATCAAGACTGGTGCTCCAGCCAGATCTGAACGTTTGGCCAAGTTGAACCAAATCTTGAGAATCGAAGAAGAATTGGGTGACAAGGCTATCTACGCTGGTAAGGACTTCCACGTCGCTCAAACTTTGTAAGGAATGTGATACTTTAACTGATTGCAATTGACGTTTGAAGACGCTTATCGCTTAATGTTTGGTCTCTATGATATATATTTAGGTTTAATTGACGATTAATGTGTACTTGTTTCTAAACTGTAGATTATTGTTTTATTTTCTGGTAGTTCAGTTTTCTAGAGATGGACATATAAGTGCATGCATAGAGGTAATGTATGCATATATGGATCTCATGCGTCATGTTACGTAAGAAATACACGTTTTCGTTATTTAGGTAGCCATGTTTTATATCAAATTATTTATGACTTTCTATTCATACCATCATGAAGTAAAGATGAAAAATCTTGTATATTAGTTGTGGTCCATCATCATTTCCGAAATTGAAAATCGGTCTACAACACTCTATAATTTTTCTGGATCAACTAATTCAAGGGCACGATTTACCAACTCAATGGCATGCCATACTTCAGTGAACGTGTTGTACAAGGGCATAGGGGCTAAGCGGATGACATCAGGGCGTCTTTCGTCACAAATGACTCCGTGGGAATGTAAAAATCTGAAAACCGATTCCATTACGTTCTTAGCAGGATCATCATTGTGGGGATGGAAAAGTAACGACAATTGGGCACCTCTTTCTTCAGGGAATAAAGGGGTAAGAATCTGGAATCCAATATGCGATCCGTCTGTAGGAGTCTTCTCCATGTAGTAGGGAGAGCCAATCAAGAGATCTTGCATGAATTGAGTCAATTGGACTGATTTTTCACGGAGGGTATTGATTCCACCTGCTTTGGCAAAGATGTTCAAACTCGACCGCACACAAACACAGTCCAAAACACTAGGATTCGACTGACGGTAACTCAAGGCAGACTTTATGGGATCAAACTTCTCCAACATTTTGAACCGGTCCTGAGAATTATTGCCCCACCACCCGGCCAATCTTGGAACGTATTTGGAGGGATCATTGTCCAAGGTATACTTTTCATTGACAAAAATACCGGCAATGGCACCGGGGCCACTGTTAATGTATTTGTAGTTGCACCATGCAGCAAAATCTATGTTCCAGTCGTGCAATTTAAGGGGGACATTGCCCGCAGCATGTGCCAAGTCCCAGCCAACAATAATTTCAGGACTCTGACTCTTAGCAAATTGCGTAATTGCAGGAATATTGAAAAACTGGCCAGTGTAGTACTGGATCCCAGGAAACATCACCATTGCAAGTTCTTCAGAATTATTGGCAATAGTTTCAAAGATATCTTCAAGGTCCAAATATGTTGAACCTTCCTTTGGAGCTATTTGGATCAAATGAGAACTATCGAATCCGTGCAACTCTACTATGTTGAGTAAAGCGTAATAGTCAGAAGGAAAGGCCCCCTTTTCAAAGAGAATCTTGGTTCTCTTGCCCTTAGGCTTGTAGAAATGAACCAACAAAGCGTTCAAGTTGGAAGTCAAGGATCCCATAACGGCAATTTCTGTTTCCTTGGCTCCAACAACGGGAGCGAAAAGTGGCACCAAAGGTAAATCGATATCCACCCAAGGAGTGTGGTTTTCATCACCATCGTATGGGTGGTTGAAATGGGACTCCACGCCTCTAGCGCCCCAGGCATTTAATTCATCCTGAAGGTATTTCCGGGTGGATTTGGGCAACAAACCAAGCGAGTTTCCACACAAGTAGATTGAGTTGTCGTTGAGTGATTTTCCCTCTGGAGCCTCAATGCCCAAGGAGGCAAATGTAGGAATTTCGAATTCATCTCTATAAGTAGGAAACTGAGAGTCCAACTCCTGTGCTTTAGCAAGACTCATACTTGCACTATTGAAATTTCAAATAATCTAAAGAATCAATTTGACTCTATCTTAGTCAACCAATATTTAGTTAAAGTCTAACAACAATTACCAATTACCAATGCAAACAGAAACCAGATTTACCTAGTGCTTATGTTAGTGGTAGTGGTAGTGGTAGTGTTAGTATTAGTAGAAGTATTAAGTAGACGTAGTATCAAAAGGAAAGAAGAATAGAATGCATGAAAGTTGGTTTTGGCGAAAAACTCTATATGGGGACCTACAGAAAAGCATAAATTTGTTACTTGAAATTCATGCCAACAAAATCGGAAACTAATGATTCGCTTTGTTTAGTAAAGATTGATAGATAATTAACAAAGATGATCCATTCGGTTCTAATATGTATGTGTGAGTTGGAATATATGTATTTGGACAGTGATAGGTGACAAAACAGTGGATTAGGATTATGGAAGGCGAAGACAATAAGGATGTTTCAATCGGCCAGATATGGATACACCTGTGAGTTTAGTACATTAATGATTCTTCTTTCAAAAAATTAATAATTGGTCCTTGCCATTCCATTGACAAGAATGCATTATGAATAAACAAAATGATGAATTCATATTAATCGGTGGATTGTAATTTAGTGATAAGTTTTACTCCTCGAGCATTCTCCCTTTATACCTAATTTACCATTTCCAGTCAAATCAATTCTGTCAGGAAAACATCGCATTGATAGATATACTAACTTTGCAGTCAATAATGACGGACTACCCCGTTTGATGAAGTTCTACACCCCGGTGGATACGAACACGCAACAACTTCTTCTCCAACAAGTCTACAGTCTTATCTCTGTTCGCACAAGCAGTGAATGCTCCTTTATAACTCCGCCAAAGTTGCTTGAAGAACTTGACGATATTAAGGTGATCTACCGCAACTATGCTACTCTCTATTTTGTGTTTGTGGTGGACGATCAAGAGTCGGAGCTTGGGATCCTCGACTTAATCCAGGTATTCGTGCACTGTTTGGACCGGTGCTTTACTAATGTGTGTGAAAAGGACTTGGTTTTCGGTTGGCAGGTATTAGAAACGGTGTTGGAGGAAATTGTTCAAGGAGGAATGGTTTTGGACACTAATATAAACCTGATAGTAGCAGCCGTGGACGAGGCCAATAGCCAAAAGTATGGTAATGGTTCCAGCACCGGGATGGGATACACTTTTTTTAAAGACAAGGGCTTCTGGAGGTGACATATACTCCTAGAATTGCATTGGAATCTATTTACAGAATACAAACTCATATATAAATACACGGAACAGGAATTGGTTCAAACTGATTGAATATACATAAAGACTGGGAACTGAGATTCAGAAAAACCACCACTTCTTCTTCTGAGCTGATGCAATCTGCTCGACTTGCTCCAATTCCTTTTTGGCTCTCTCCACCTCACTGATCTTAACCTTGTCAGCTTCCTCTTGCTCCCAATTCTTCAAGTCAAATACGTTATTGGCCAACCCTCTTGTATCCTTTTCGAAGGGACTAGGAACTGCACCGGTTTTCCAGATGGGGTCGTTAGTGCTGGCAGTTTTACGGGCATTCTCCATCAACAACTCCTGCTCCTTTTGCCTTAACAACTTATTGCGCTCATAATCAGCTCTGATCTCTGGACTGAACTTGGCTATCAATTCTTCGTCAGTTGGAACACATGTATAATAAAGGACAAAACCACTTCCGGAGATCAACGCTCCTACAACACCAACACGGGCCCACTGGAACCAAAGTGGTCTTGCCAGCGACATTTCTTTCTGTGAATACGTTTTATAAAATTATATTAGAAGCAGGGACAGGACATGAAAAGTGATGTCGCTGATTGTATTACTATTTGAAATGAAATCGATTTGGTTAATCAGCAAAGTTGATCACGTGAATTTCAACAGCCTTAGAAAAACAATATCACGCGCTTGATCATGTGCTTCGCCATGTGCTTAATCACATGCCAATATATGCGGAATAACCATTGGGGTGTTAAAATTTTGTTTTCACTCGTAGTATTAAGTTGCGCTAAATATTCATTTTCCAAGGTAACAAAGCCCTTGTCGGTGATTGCGTCGACTTACACTAAAAATTATTATTATTATTGTAACTTCATTGTTGTACTTATTACTATTATTATTTGAATACTATGGTCTCATCTGATGATCTTTTACAATACAGCACAGCCTGAGTAGGTTGTGCCCCATGTGCACCATTGGATCATGCGAATATGTGGCAGGGCATGTGATAGAAATGATATGTACGCTGTTACTAATTGCCTGCCATGAGTTTGCCAACACTGTTGTGCAAACCATGCGCAAAGTCTGTACAATCAAAGGACGTACAGAACTTTGGGGAAAGCTCACAGTGAAAATCTTCAGTGGCTGTGTGACTACTGACCATTGCTATTTAACCACTGCCCCTATTAAGCAACCCCCTTACTGAGCGCGTTAGACCCCATAATGTATTACGCAAGTTCTGTCAAGTAACTGTGTATCACAACCACTTAAACATATGCCAATGCAGCCTCAGCTCCTTGCAAAAAAAGATGGTCCAACAACGAGAGTTGGAGTTGTAGTAACAGGGAAATTGGGATGCGCACATAACGCACAATGGCTTTTAGATGCGTGTGAATACATCGGTTGATGCGCGTACAGAGTTCAAACCAAGAAGAATGGGAAATTTTTTTTTTTTGGTAGATGGCTATACGAGCAATTTCTACTGGTACTGGAGCTAAACGAGGCGGTAGAAAAGCCCAAAAACGAAAAAAGTCGTGGAAACCAACGCAACGCGGCCGAACTGTTATCACTTAACAGAGTAATAATACCGTGTGGGTTGGGTAAACGCTAACGGTAGTTGCAGGTTTGGCGATAGTAGAACAAGTTGGTGAGTACAGATTAGGGAGAGGCATCACCGCCACCGGATCTCACTGACTTTCTCTCTTTATTTCTTTCTTGAATATTGCAATTCCGCACTCTTCCTTCCTTGGGCAATACTTTGCAAACAACCAGAGCGACAACCACGCGAAGTGTCCTATGCATTGAGCAGAACGGACGTAGCGAGTTTACTACACACATACGTACGGTACCGTGTGTTCCTGATCCGCTAACACTCCTCCAAAGTCTTCAACAGATAGGATACAATACAATCAAATACAAGTACATAAAATATACCATATAAAATAGCCTCCCCTATAACAATTGATACCCAATGGCTAAATCGAACGGCAGCGATCCCAGAAGCAACGGCTCCAACGACAACAGACTGGGATTTGGCACTTTGCCCAAGCCCAAGAAATCAAGGTCTTCAACAGGTAAACGGAAATTCCATCTGAAGTCCCGTTCAGGATGCTCCACTTGCAAAAAGAGACGGGTCAAATGTGATGAGACCAAACCCATATGTATACGATGTGAGAAAATGAACATCCCCTGTGGGTACGCCACTGAAGGCTACCCTCCAGAGGACGCTATCGCACCGGAAGAATCTAACCAGATCAGCCCTCCGCTGAAAAGAAGAAGAGTCTCTTCTGTAGATTCTACAGGTACTCTGATGTCAGAAGAGGAAGATGAGAAACAGGCTCTTTTGACTCCTCCTTCTACCGAACTTGACTTGTCGTCAGCAGATCTTACTGCCCATGGTGGATCATCGCTTTTGTCGGTGCCTTTGGCTGATGGTCACAAAGGTCACCACCAACAACTTACCCCTGCATTGTCACCAGTTCCACCAGGAGTGGCTTCACTGTCAAGATACTCTGTTTCTTCCACGGGCTCGTCTTTGGGAAACAGAGAGTCTCTCGAAATTGAGAGCGAATTGACATCTTCCGTTAATATGACTTTGACTCCCGTTTCCAATACCAGTGGTCTTACTGAACCCAAAAGTCAATCGAAGTCAAATTCACATTCACATTCACATTCCACCAGTGCAATTCCTAATATAACAATTTCCAAGTCTAGTGCCACCGAGCCTAGTCGAAACGCATCTATCGCAACAGCTAGTTCGAATTCAGGCTCAATGGTAAGTGGAATTCCTCAAAATATACTTTCGGCATTTTCTTCCGGTCTTTTGAACATCGGAAGTCTTAACAACATCAATCTCAGCCATTTAGTTAATAACCTCTCAGGAATGGGTGGCGATTTAGGTAATCTTGCCTCAGCTTTCGCAAGCAATGGTGGAAGCAATAACCTTTCTAGTTTGTCCAATTTGAGTAACTTGGCTACTATGGCCCAAATTCCCTGGGATCTTGCTGGTATGCTTGATGGTGGTCAGCCTGGGAGTGGTGCAATTTTAGGAGGAGGAATATCTTCAGGACCTGGTACAAATAACCAGTCAAATGCCCTAGACGTGACTTCTTTACCTACTGAACTCCCAGAAACACCAAGCTTAGCCAATACAATCCCTCCATTCATGCCTAATTCCACTATTTCAAATAGTGAGGTTGTTCCACCCTCACCTAGTTTGGATTCCAAAACATTTAGAACTGGAACTCCTAGGAAAGCTTGTGGTGCGCAACCAGCCCCTTCCAATGGGTTGCCCACTAAAGGAAGCAATCAGCTAAACATGATTGACCTCAGGCTCATGTTTCATTATACTTCACAGGTCGCTCAAACAATAACTGGGGCTGGCATTTCCGACACCAATATTTGGAACTCAGATATTCCAATGCTTGCCTTCGATCACCCGTTCCTTATGCACTCACTTCTTGCGTTTAGTGCAACACATCTTTCAAGAAGTGAATCAGGGTTGGACCACATAATTACATCTCATCGTGGTGACGCTCTTCGATTGTTGCGTGAGGCAGTTTTGGATATCACTCCAGAAAACACGGATGCATTGGTGGCCTCTGCCTTGATTTTAATTATGGACTCACTTGCAAATGCTAGTTTCCCAAGTTCAACGTCCCCTATATCATTACCTGCTCTGGCTTGGATTTTTCATGTCAAAGGTGCAGCAACAATTTTGACTGCCGTATGGCCCTTAACTGAAGCAAGTCGTTTCTACAAATTTATTTCTGTGGACTTAGGAGATTTAGGAGATTTGTTAAATCAAAAGGTCGATTTGACTAAGGGGATGACAACAACAACGACTAGAACTACCACGACCACGACCACCACAACTACGTCAGCACCTGCATCGTCTAATATAAAGCATGAAATAAGTGCCTTCGCTTCACAAACTCCATCCTCGCCTGCTTTAGCGTCTTCCCATACTATAAATATGATGAAGAGTAGCTCGCCAGATATGACAGTTGTCGAAGTCAAGGAACAAAGACAGTATTACACTGATTTGGAGTGCCATGACAGCGAGATTGCTGATCTTTTCCCTGTTGAGCTTAGCTCCCCATATTTGATCACACTTGCGTATTTGAATAAGCTCCATAAGGAACGGTACAAATCAGATTTCATTTTACGGATTTTTGCGTTCCCTGCTCTCTTAGAGAAGCAATTCATGTCTCTTTTGATGACAGGAGACGTTAAGGCGATGCGGATCATGAGATCCTACTACAAGTTGTTGCGTTCATTCACAACAGAGATGAAGGACAAGGTTTGGTTCTTGGAAGGAGTCAGTCTGGTTCTTCCAGTCGACGTTGAAGAATACGCAGGAGGTGCCGGTGGGATGCACATGATGTTGGACTTCCTCGGAGGGGGACCCATCATTATAGAGAACGACAACGACATGGCAGATGAAATGGATAAATTTGATCCAAACGGGGTGTTGGCCAAGAACTTGGTTGACCCTAATAATTTGCCAAGCGACATTACGAGTAACTTGGACGTGATGCAAGGAGACAGTGGATTGATGAACTTTAAGTGACGCTAACCTCATCGATCAATAATAAATAATTAATCCCGGGATGTGTAAATAGAGATATGTTAACTACTAATCGTGTAAGAGTAATGGAAATGATACAGTGACGTAAATGGAGCACTATTTTTTAGCGGAAATGCAAGGGACTTGGCATAAAACCGAGAGGGTACTTAATTAGGCACTCTGGTGTGCACACACTATGTCTTGGGATGTCGTTTTTGTATATTTGAGGGCTTTCTTGGGAAACACAAAACACTATGTACGCAAGTAGCCTCTGGTATTGATGAACATGCACGACATTCGCGAAGCAATATAAATAACCTGAAGAAGTAAAATGTCGCCCGTTTCCCAGAAAGGTGTATGTAGCACAAAGACTAATACGGTAGAGGTAGAAGAAGCACTTCTGGTAGTTAGTATGGAAGTTGTTACATCTAACAGAAGAACCACAGTATATGTCTCTCTCTGCTACACTATCAGCGTATACTATAACATTGGATAGAGACTGTAGATCAGAAAATGCGACAAAGTATCTCCAGAATTGCGCTCCGGATATCGTAGACAGAACTATACCCACGATGTGCAGAGTCAAAACTAAGAGTTGCTGATGTTTGTTTGGCTTTCGCATTTGTTGTCGTTTGCCATGTGGCATGAATATACACATTAGTAGACCATTTGGTATTCCAACACGGGCTGACTAACCCCCGATATAGAGTAGACGCGTGCCACCCCTTGCACTATTGGCAATACTAATACTATCAAATTCATATTGGTCTACCGCATTTTCAATTGTAAAATGCGAGTGGTCCCCCCTCAAAAGATTATCGTGCGCCGGAGAGTTCGTTTTTCCTGGCTTTATCTTGAGTTTTTTTACCATAGAAATTTTTTTGATTCCCTTATCGACACCGTTGTTGGTGAGTTTGATGCGTGTTTGTTGCGCCTTATAGTTTAAATAGTGTCCGTGCCACCTACTGCCAGTAAGCCGCGAGCTCTGTTACCAGTGTTCAAGTGTGGATTCATTCGTTTGTTTGAAGTGTGAAAATTAAGACCATCTCCGCCTCGAACCAAAAGTTTACATTTGAAGAAAGCATCTCCCTCTTCCTAGGCGTAAACAACAAGAAATACTAGTTTAAGCTTTTAATAAACCCTCTGCATCCCCAGAAGTCAATAGTCCAACCATGCAGTCAATAAAGTGTGTTGTTGTCGGTGATGGTGCCGTTGGAAAGACGTGCTTGTTGATCTCCTATACTACCTCCAAGTTCCCTGCCGACTATGTCCCAACCGTGTTTGATAACTATGCTGTTACAGTGATGATTGGTGACGAACCCTTCACGTTCGGCTTGTTTGATACTGCCGGGCAAGAAGATTATGACCGATTAAGACCGTTGTCGTATCCCTCCACTGACGTGTTTTTGGTGTGTTTCAGTGTTATTCTGCCTGCATCTTTTGAAAACGTCAAGGAAAAGTGGTTCCCTGAAGTCCATCATCATTGTCCTGGTGTCCCCTGCTTGATTGTCGGGACTCAAATTGATTTGAGGAATGACGAGGTAATTTTACAAAGATTACATAGACAGAAGTTGTCTCCCATTACCACCGAACAAGGGGAGAAATTAGCTAAGGAGTTGAGAGCAGTCAAGTATGTCGAGTGCTCAGCCTTGACGCAAAGAGGATTGAAGACTGTGTTTGATGAAGCCATCGTTGCTGCCTTGGAACCGCCAGTATTAAAGAAGTCTAAGAAATGTACCATTTTGTAAGAGTTGGATGGTATTGAATAACTTGCTTATGACATCCAGACAGATTTTTTTTTTGGCACAAATAGCTTCGTCTTTTGTTTTATCCCATGGATTTGGAGCCTAATCACTATCACTGTCATTATCACTGTCAAAACAAACGGTACGTCAACAATATCATTGGCTTCGATTTGGAAAGGATGCCAGAAGTTAATGTCTTATAATTTTGTCTGGATTCAAGCCATGTGCCGCGTAGGCATTTGATGTGCTCTTTTGGTCTTTTGGTCATTTGGTGTTCCTACAAGACTTTGGATAACTACAAACGCATTATTTGAACTACTACTTTTCTTCGATCTTCAAGAGAGAATTAGATACCATTACTTACCGACACATAGATAGAGTTTATTTGAAGAGGTGAAAGAGGCAGTGTCTACTGACCTGCTTGGTTTGATATCTTTTCAAGCGATCTACGCCCAGTTTTTTCTTTATTTCTGCTGCCACATATTACTAACCAGAGCCACTAGCCGGATATTCTGTTTTCCCCTTTTTGTATTCCCTGTTGCTTCCTACTTCTCCTTTATTATTATTATTATTGTATATCAGTTTTATGTTTAATAAAAGCCATCAAGAAGGAAGGTTGTAATGACAGTATCTATGGTGTTTCAGACTACGAGCCGTTACCCGGATTGGGCCCCAGAGAAGTCGCGAAGTGTTTCAACCGTGACAACGTTCCGCCCCATTTTGAAGACCATAACCGCTTTTGGTTAAACGCTTACCCAGAACATTAGGATAAACATGTAGCCCGTTACGACAGCGATTTCGATGGCGGGCCGCTTTCGGCTATAGTAGACGTGCCAATGGGGCAGCAGTTGCGATACATACCATTGGACACAAAAGAGATGTGGGAACCTATATGAAAAAGGCAATGGGTGCCGAAGTGCGGGTAACGGGAAATTTATCCTTAAATATAACGTTTAACTCCAGTGATTGCACTGTGAGAGAGTGCAGATCTCCTCTGACAATGGGACCAACATAAGCGAATAGACTGCACAGCTAGATCTAGATCACAGTAACTAATGAGAACCTCATCGCAACTTGAGGGAGATGCCATTAGTACTGGCATCCAGACAACCTTTTGGCAGTGGCGGCACCTTACATATGCTCCCCCAAAGACAGCCATGTGCTACCACATAGCCGTGACAATGGGTTAATTGTGAACGGGCATAACATATAGGTAAATCTTATCGTATTGTACAGTGGTTTCGCATATTGTTCGGAATAGGTCGTGGAAATTTACATACTAGACT
>JAKVQZ010000144.1:0-13896 GCA_030463055.1 Lizanozyma gosingica | reverse complement strand
CGTAGACACCGGACAACTTGTCCAACATCCAGTGGGATGGAGCTGCTAATCTCTTCAAGTGCTTCTTTGGTCCTCTAGCCATCTTTGATCTCTAGTTACTTGGTTTGGTGAATCGAAACAAGCAAAAGTGTGTTAAAGTGCAAATAAAAGTGGGTCTCAAATTTTTCACTAGATGAGAGTCAGTACCAGTACTGAGTTTCTTGGTGCGACATCTTAGTGAAAGAGTGCTCACCGTACTGTACATAAACAATTTTCAATTTTAGTATATATTAGGGCTGAAACCCTATATCACGTGATCAAAGTTACCCGCACATATTTCCAGATCCATCCTATGGCCTTAATTACAATTATTTATATGTAATTGTTATTAATAATGACGACTAAACGATTAAAGATATCCCTCAGACAAACTCAATTATCATTACCATTTAAACCACTTGTTACTCTTATGCTTTTGAAGCTCTGAATTCAAATCCTGCTCTTCTATAATTAGCAATTTCAATTTTTCTTCAAGTGTTGCATTCTTCTCCATCTCTTCAGCATTTATCCGTAACAACTCCGTGATATCATCTTCAACACGGGCATTTCTTGACATCCCAGAGCCAGAATCACTGCGCGAGCGATCATCACCAGTGACGGATTCGTTCGGCAGAGAGCTAGCATCTAATGCACTTGTCTCGTAGTCAGAAATTTCTTGTCTTAACAGAGTAATTTCATCCTCTAACTCTTGAATATCGTTATTACATTCTTGAAGGTTGACTCTGATGTACACCATGCTTTGGACATTGTTTGCATGTTCCTTTGTCATATCGGAATATTTCATTTCCAAGTTCTTGAATTCACTTCTGTATTTGCCATTTTCTGCTTGCAATGCAAGCAATTTCTTGCCCTTCTGCTCCTCGATCTTAGACAATTTATTGAACTCAATTTCAAACTTCTTTAAATCGAATGGACTAATATTGATCATGTTTGAATCAAATACTAATTCATCCAACTTGTAATAGTTTGATCCTGTCACTGAAATAATAGAATTGTTCCTTCTTGTGGCCTTTGTTATTGTTGTACTAAAGGAGCCAAAAAACGAAGACCGCCTAACGGCTTGCACGGGTTCTTCCCCTTCGTCAATAAAATCTTCATTCACGTAAATGTTGAACAACTTCTCTGTCAAGAACTCAAGCAACTGATCAAAGGTTAAACGTAACAAACTATCCTCATTCTTAATCATCAAGTTTACGGCAAACTTCAAAATGCATTCGAGACCTTCAGTAATGACCATATCATAGATTCTTAAAACCATTGATAACGGGAATTTGTACGCAAACAATGTGAGGAACCATTGTGTTGCATACATCGAAGATTTGATACCCTGCTTGCTTAAATGATTATACAACAAAGGTGAGTAGTTTTCCAATAAACGATCAAACTCGTACAATAACAAGTGCAAACCCCTCATATCTTTCACGAACAAATCTCTGAAACCGTAATCTTTCATTAACGTCACCAAAAGGCAGAATGCTTCCGAGCCTGTCATGTTCATAATTAAAGGAACCCCAATGAAAATCATACCTTGAGTGTATCCTACATCGGGATCAAAAATTGAGTAGCATTTAATAAGTTCAAAAAGCTCATCTGTTTTCTGAGACTTCTCAATGTTAGTATAAAAGCTCGTTCTTGCCAAATCGCGCTTAATAGACTTTTCATGTATTGAAGGCTCAGCCATTAATTGAGTATAGAAGTCTTCCAATTGACTATTTTTCGACCTAGCCACCAATTGCCAAATAATGCCTCGAAATTCCTTAGGAATACCTTTACTAATGGCATCACTCAACTCTTCAGATTCATCTTCAACCACCAGAGCGTAGTTGTTAACGATTCTTGTCCAGAAATCCCAGTCTATTTCGCTGACTGAATGACTTGCTTCCGTGAACGCTCCCTCTGGCACGCCTTTAGCAAATACTGAAACAGACTTCTTAATGTCATTAAACGATCTCCTTATATTTTCTGTACCAACCTCGATCAGGCTCTGAGCCTTGGTGTCTTTCGAGTCAAAATTTTGTCTCAACTGGTTGAACTTGGACTGCAATAAGAAATTGTGTGAGTTACGATCGTATGACTTGTTGAGAAACTTTAATTGAGAAATATTTTGCTGATTGGAAGGGCTATCGATATCTGAAGTCACGTCAAGGTCCTCTCCTTCCACGATCACATTTATCCATCGTTTAATGTGGGTCTTATCAGGTAACTTAGGCCTACTCTCTTCATCCAGTTCAGGTTCAGACTTTGGTGCCTTTGCTTCGGCTGCCTCGGTTTCTTCCACAGAGGTACTTTTTACAGGTGATTCCAACACATCCAGCGTTACAACGGTAGTATTATTGGACTCTTCAATCTCAGATTCGTTCGCTGTAGCTTCATTATCTCCTTGAGTGGTTTCTTCGGCAGGAATAGGATCAATGTTAACATCATCGTCGTCGTAATGCGAGTCGCTACCGGATTGATCGCTAGCGCTTTCGAAAGTAGTATCACCAGCATCGCTGGGATTGGCGTCTGTAAGATGACTGGGAGCAGGGGGGGGTTGATCGTGGTTGTTTTGGTCGTGGTTGTCTGAGGGGCTGGAGTTCATCTTCTTGAATAAGTTACTCTCGTAAGGCACAGTCAGGGGTCAATTAACTTTCAAATGAATTTTCCATGGGTTTTTTATACGCTTTCAGCCAGACAGTGTGTCCTGTTTTCCAAGAAACGTCAAATATGCTTTATATCGAAAATAGATTCAACTAACCTCCTTAGCCTTTAATAGGTGTTGTGTTCAATTGCAAGGTATATCCCACACACACGGAAGTTTCTGGCAAGTCATGTAGGAAGGGATAGGTTTATACATATGCTGATGTAAGTTCTCGTAAGAAAACTGAATATGGGACAATTTGATAATTTGTCCTGTATTTGGTATGCAGATTGATGGAGATCTGGAACTGGAACAATAGATATGGTCTAATCTCGTGACAATACCTTCAATAGTACAAGTAAGGCTATTTATGGAAAGGTAACGTTAAGCTCACTTTCGAAAGTTGTGATAATCTTTCTAGTTTCATTCACTATTGCCGTTGTCTGTTATAGTTGGTGATTGTATATTTCTCGAAAGCTATGAATCGGAAAGCAATAGCGCGATATGGTTTCTTGGTGATTTGTACCCTGAATATTCATAAGCCTAGATGTCCAGTCTTTGCAATTCAAAAGAAATAAAAGGCACCAGTTAACCATATAGAGTTTCTGCTAAGTATAGGCACTTTTTAATTGACATCTCATTCAGCTTTCTATCAAGTAATACTATATTCGGTGATAAAAGTGGAAAATTTGTCATTTCATCAAGCTTAAACCACAAAAGAACGCGAACTCCGACTTCAACCCCTTACATTTGGCCAAAACCTAAAGAAGTAGAGTATCCATTTGCGGAATTCACAGGAAATGACTTGGTACACTCTATGTTCTAAAAGCATGCTGGCCCATTACATTAATTCCCCTATAAATTATTTCTGCGTCGCTGCATTACCTCCGAAGTATGTTTCCAAAGCTTCTCCACAAGTAACAAAGTGTGGGGATTTCGCAATGATGTTAGAGGTAGATTCTCTTAACTGAGCTACATTATGTTGTCTAGTTCTTATTTGTGTTGAATTTGACCTTCACATGCCCATCATATAGCCAGTCGTTGAGTCCCAATGCCATGAGTATCCGTGACAACCGTTACAACTGTGGTAATAGCCCTCCTGCGTTGTTGTTTCAAGTGAGAAACCCCAAATTGTAACCTATGTCCAATAAATGCAGTCACCTCCTGATAAGGACAACGGTTACAACGGCTTTCAAACACCACTTCTGGTTTCAATTATTGTGTGATTGCATAAACGGCATTGAAGTAATACGTTGCAAAGAGGAGTAATAAGGGGGGAACGCGGGGAGTAATAGATAAGAGCGGAACGGCATTTCACTTTCGATTGCTTTTTGAATCTTTGTTGTATTTTAACTCGTATTGGCATTTGTTACTCAATCTTCGTACAATCACAAAGCACAAACTATGATTTTGACACTGATACGCAATATACTTCGATGACCATACCTTTACTACCGATATAGGTTCGGCAAGCACTTCCCTGAAATGATTATGCACAATAGATGATCTGGATAGGACTCCAACAGTAGTTGTCGGAAACAGTGGATCTCTCGTGTCAGATTTGTGCATGCATTCGATTTGAAGTTGGCATACTCTTTCACTATAAATAGAGATTGCGATACAAAGAAAACTTTATTGGACATTATGCAAACCCCTCTCTATATCTGTAAATCGTTGAAATAGCCGCTACTGATGTGGGATCACACAACTAGCCCACTCAGGACTTGAATGTCCTTAAAGGTAAATTGGATGTTCTGGATCTTCGAATCCAATTGTCCGTTATCATGATTGGAATCAATTGGACAAGCCGAAAATCCAGTGACCACATTTAAGGAATAAGACCTCTTCAATTTGCAAGTGCGGAAAGTGGGGACTATGTCTGGAGGCAACTTAGCATTCCCATGAATTTGATTAGGTACTATGCAACCATATGGCGGCACAATTGATTCGACATCAAGATGAAAAGACTCTGCTGGGGTGTCTTTTGTTAAAGAAAATTCTATATTCTGGGGCGGAAGGTAATACAATGGAATTGAATGGGTAACAGTGGACCAGCAAGATACCCGGTCGTGGTTAGTAATCAATACATTTGTAACGGCCATGAGCTCAATTAAGAGACTTTGCAAATAAATCTTATTGGAATTATCTAAATCCAAAGGATCTTTGTGCGAGCCAAGGCAAATACGAAGAGGTACCCTTTTGGAAGGTACAAGTATGCTATCATCTAAAGTAGCTTTGACGTAAGTATGCACATCGAAATTGCTGTCACTCAACCCAAATGTATCTCCCAACGACAGATATGAAACCAATTCTGGTCTGCCTTCTAGCAAGGATGCCATCAACTGTGTGAGATCTGCTGTAGAGTAGTCCAACTGGGAATCTTCCAGAGAATCATGAGCGCAATCACCCCCATTAGAGGAGAGGGGGGATTCTCCATGCAGTGGGAAACTAAATGGCTGTTTTTCACTTATACTAGCACTCAACTCTTTATAGCTTCCTTCACCTTTGTCAATTGGAATAAAACGAATGAACTTGTAGGCTCTAAAGCCGTTGACGTTCAGACCATCCAACGATACTCTCACAAAGTAATTTACTGATGTCACCTCGGGCAATTCAAACAGGGGAATCAATTCGTTCTCAGCATTGCAATGCTTACATCTTCTTTTCATTGGGATTGGGAATTCAAAAGGGTAACAATATATACCTGTATCGAATTCGATTTCCTCGTTGATATACTTACCGGATTTTGTGCTTGAATTGGGAAGTAAGTAGGCAGCGATAATCAGCTTTTCTTCCACTGATTCATGCTTCTCACATACATTATCATGTTGGCAAAAAAATGCTATGGTTGTTCTAGTTACCAATTTAACCTTCAAATTGCTTAAGCTTACCGGCAGAAGCACATTTAAATCAATAACGCCTTTAATTGTGTCGTAGTTTTTGTAAGTGACATCCTCGTGTTCAGCGTCCAAGTGGATGTGCACTTGCAACATCAGATCAATGTCTTTCGCTATCATAACGAGTATGTGTGAGGGAAATCAATGGATGGTTTGCACTCTTTTCAACTATCAATACTTAACTGCAACACCTATCAGCCCAGTAAAGACTTTACTTTAGTTGCTGGATAAGCGATAAGTGAGTTAATGATTGAGATAATACTAGATTGAACAATTGTGCTGATAAGCCAATTGCCTTAATTGTTTGCTACACAGTCTCGTCTACTTATATAATACTGCCATGATCACCAGGATACGCCAAAATAGAAAACATCATAACGGTCAACGTCACAAAAGATTTAGTCACTTGGGAGGCTGAGATGGACAATGGTTGAAGATATAGCAATCATGACAAAGACTTGACTCCCAGATAGCTTTGTATGCAATCCTGCAGCACGTTAGTATAATTTGCGCAATCTAGTCGTGCAGTGCGGCCGAATAGAACTAAAAACTGAGACCAGCCGTGGCTTAGTTAGGATATGCAGTAGGACTAGTCACAGCGAGACTGCGGAGTATTTTCTACGCCAACAAGAAAGCGCTCGATGACTCCCGCTGGGAACTGGAAAATGGAAAGTTATCTGCTCAGAAGATACCTTTATAATTACAATTCATTGGATATTATGCAGCGCTAGTGTTTAAACAGAAATAGTACAGAATTTCTGTTGCTCATTTTCGATACCTCAGGAAGTAAATTACTCGGATCCTATGGAGAACACGCATATGATAGGCTTTCCTTCGTATACTGATCGTAAAATATGCGGGATAACAGAATCAGTCGTGCCCTTCTACAAAAGTCGTATTTTTATCCCAGAGTTGCACAAAAATATTCATTCCCCAGAAACTTCTTCAGTCAGTTCCGCCATAGGTCACATTAGTCACTCCAAACTGAGAATTATGTGCGGCGTAGGTTTTTTTCAGTTTGTTGTTGGAAAACCTCTGTAGGAATCTACCACAGAACACAATGTTGCAAAACGCAAACTTCTGAACTCTATAGATTTTACCCCTATGCGTTATGGGATAGGGAGTAGGCTTGCGAAGCTCATTATATGTGGTTCCATTGTCTAGATAAAGCGCTTCTCGACGATTCTTCACATATACCCAAAATGGATATACCTCCCAAGATTTTCCTTCGCTTTCGAGTGCTAATTTTAGTCGCGGAATCCCAAGTTGACTTCAGTCTACTAACAATCCAATGTTTACATGGAGGCCTACCAGAAAATCTAGAATTTACAACATTAATTGAAATTATTGGGATAAGGATTGTGGTTTGTCGATCCTTCCGGATTTCGGCCCTCTGAAAATTCTTAAATTTTATCGAAAAGTTGGCTGTGTGAAATTTCTCTCTTCTCATTTTTCGTTTCTAGTTTCGCTCAATGCGCTTTTATACTTCATCTCCTGTGGGAAGAATTAGCAATAGTGCTCGATTCAACTAAACATCATCCAAAGAACTAATATTAGCTATTATGAGATATAAATAGTTGGAAATTGGCATAATGACCTTGTAGATAGTTTGAGAAAGCATCGAATCGATGTTGTTGAACTGGAAGACCCATAACATCCATGTTACAGGAGAGTTGACTCTTAGGATCAATTCTTTGCGAGTGTCTTTGAATTTGCTTTTGACACTCTAGACTGATGGAGAAAGCATGGTTCCATAAAAATATTCTTCTTTAGTGTGGATATTTTATACAAATGTATGCAAGCATAGATAACTCAACGGATTATAAGTGCCAAGTATTGATAGATTAAACGCCTATATTACACCAAATAGAGCCAACTCATGCCTGACGGTTACTTGAAAGAGAAATGACAATGAGAACATTATTTACTATAGGGTTCCTACGAAAACATAACACTATTATGTACAGCTCTTCAAGAACTTGCCTGGTGAAGGAGCCAATTTGATTGATGCAATTTGCTACTGAATCCACATCAAGAATTACAATTTGAATTAATTTTAAATTTCAATTGTATGCTCGGGATCACAATTTTGAGTATCCGAATGCAATGTTCATACCATGAGACTTGTACGTTTCTCTTCAAGAAGTTTAAAATTCAAATTATAATTTCAATCAGTGGACGAGCTAGTAGGAGCTACTAGAAGAAAGTTATTCAGCCTTATTGGCAACGAACTTAGCTTTTCCGTACAGAAACCAGCATATGATTATTGCTAAAATGACTCCCCCATAAACTGCAGACACATAATTCATGTTGGTACTTGTAACAGGTCTCACATAAGGGAACGAAAGAAAGACCAAGCAGAATATGGTCCACAAGATAGTCAAAATATTGGCGGCATACCCAAGTTTGCCACACCAGAATGGGCCATGAGCAAAACCATTGTTTCTTACTCTCAAAAGAAGTATAGCAGGAATAGCATAGGATACTAACAAAAGACATATGCATGCAGTGATAATGGCATTGAAAGCGGTGGTAGAACCCACATAAATACATCCGATAATAGCAACTAAGAAGGTCGAAAAGAAATGGGCATTCACAGGAAGCTTAGTACGAGGATGGATTTGCTTTAAATATTTGGAACCAGGAAGTGCCTCTGATCCAGCCATTGTCCAGCAAACTCTTGCCTGCCAGGTGTGAGCCGAGATATTGCAGACGATACCAGTCAAAATAGTGAGGACTTCAAGGAAGGTAGCAGCTGCTTTATTCTTAGTCGACTGATAGAAAATGGTCAAAAGGGGTAAGGTAGACTCGACAACCTCGGACACATCAGTTGCGCAGAAGAAAATAGCCACAGAATAGGCAAATGCTGTAAGGAAACCCAAAATAACAGTACATAAGACAGCTCGAGGAATAAGCACTTTTCCCGCCTTTACTCCCAAGTCATCTACCATATGAACTGCTGAGTCTAAACCGGCAAAACACCAAATAGGACTAATCAAGCCAATTATAAAAGATAGCGGTTTGTTATTCCATCCAGTGATACTGGTGAAGTCGCTAAACACAAAACCGCCCAGATTATATCTTCCCGATGAGCATGCAAGGCAAGTAATCATAGTTACCACAAATCCAATGAGTGAAATCCAAAGACCAGATGTTGCAATATGCGGCAAGTACCTACCCCAAATATTAAAAGCTGAAAGTGTTAAGTTTATCACCTCAAAGGTAACAAATGCGTGCCATCTTTTGTATTCAAATGATGGGTTATTGAGCATGTACAGAGAAAGTATTGAGTTTGCTAGGGAAGAACTGATCGACGCGCAGGTAAAAATGCATCCAAAGTAACTAAACAAAGCAGTGATGAACGCAAGTACTTTTCTGTGACGTTCAGGTGCCAACTGAAGCGTCCAGTAATACTGGCCAGCAGAGTTCGTGTATGCAGAAATTAATTCTCCCAAAGTCACAGCGACACATAAACTGAAGAAGCCTGCAATCATCAAACCATAAATGATCAAGATTGCACCACCTGAACCAATACTTGTCCCGAAAGAAGCCGAGACTCCAACCCAAGAACAAGTCAATGAAAAGCTAACAGCGAAAAGTGACCACCACCCAAAATTTTTTTCTAGTGTTGGTTCAGCTTGCGACTCTTGGCTGTCTATGCTTTGTTCCAAACTTTCAGCTTTGCTGATTCTATCCTCAAACTTGATATCCATTTTCAATTCCATAAATTAAAGATTGAATGAGAGAAGAGAAATGAAATGAAAAGCAATGAAAAGAAATAGAAAGAGAAGATAACAAAGTTGACTTACTCAAGGCGGTTTATATAAGTTTTGAAATTGTGCAAAATGCATGGTTTAGCACGGCGAATACATAGTTGCAAACTCAACAAAAAATTGCATTATCATGTATTACTCCTCAGTTAATGTGACTACGAGTCAACGCGCACTCAACGAAAAAAAAAGAGTCATGTATGATTCAATTTATTTCTATAGAATCTAAACTAGGTACTTGGCTCAAGAGGCTCTCAATCTCATTCAGTTTGGAATAGGGGATATTCGCAATAATCTTAATTCCTTCTGAAAATCTCTCAATTGCCTCAGCGTTATCAGCATTGATGGGTCCATTCATGACTACATATACTTTACGTATGCCATGGTTCTTCAAATGCTCTAAACTCAACAAGGTGTGATTGATGGTTCCCAATCCACTCCGAGCTACTAAAATTACTGGTATATCAAAGTGCAAAATCAAATCCGTAATAATCTCTGTTTCATTGATTGGAACATATAAGCCCCCCGCACCTTCGATGATCAATGGCCTTGAGCTATTTAAGAACTTTGCTGGAATCTCAATTTCATTAACTTTTGTTTGCGGTCTATTTTCCTTTATGGCTGCCCTCCATGGAGACAAAGGAAAGTTAAGCTCAACCTGGGGTCTCTCAAATCGATCTTCGGGTAAATTGGTCAACCCTTGCACCGTTTTGGTATCTCCTTGGCACGATTCCAACCCTGTTTGAATGGGCTTCCAATAATTTGCGTCCCAAGCTTTGGTGAATAAAGCAGACATGAAAGTCTTGCCAACATCTGTATCTGTGCCTGTGATAAATACTGCTCGCATTTTTAGGTCTTAAGTTAGTGAAAACGAGTATATCAAACAAAATATGTGTTAATTTAATGTTGTTGTTTTTGGGGGTATATATATTTGGTGGACTACATATGACTCGTGAGTCAACCTGAAATGCATGACTCGAAGTCACCGCGCGTCAATTGTTGGGCATATGTCAAAAAAAGGTACTTATAAATTCCTTCAATTGCAAAATTTTTTTAACAAGATGATTCAGTTAACTAACTGAGTCCAAAATGAGTCAGATGAATCCAAAAATATCTGACCTGATGTATCAAGAAGACAAAGATTTCGACAAGCAACATATATGGCATCCATATTCGTCGATGTCAAAACCACTTCCATGCTATCATGTGAAGTCAGCCTCGGGCGTTCGCCTTTACCTTGACTCCGGTCAATCATTGATCGATGGAATGTCTTCATGGTGGTGTGCAATTCATGGATACAATCACAAAGATTTGAATGATGCCTTGGTAGAGCAAGT
This sequence comes from Lizanozyma gosingica, assembly GCA_030463055.1. Classification (NCBI taxonomy): domain Eukaryota; kingdom Fungi; phylum Ascomycota; class Pichiomycetes; order Serinales; family Debaryomycetaceae; genus Lizanozyma; species Lizanozyma gosingica. The sequence goes on along the minus strand of JAKVQZ010000144.1, from coordinate 3,233 downwards.
AAACCTCATGTCACATGTAATGTTTGGAGGCATTACTCATGATCCGGCAATTCAATTGTGCAGACACTTAGTCGAATTGACTAACCCCAAGTTGGAGTGTGTCTTTTTGTGTGACAGTGGGTCTGTATCTGTTGAGGTAGCTTTGAAGCAGGCCATTCAATATTGGGATTCTAAGGAACAGCCTGAGAAGAAAAAGTTCTTGACTATCAAGAGAGGCTATCATGGCGATACATTTGGAGCAATGTTTGTAAGTGACCCTAAAAATTCAATGCATTCCATTTACTCCAGCTATGGTCCAGATAATATATTTGCTGAGGCACCACAAGTAGGATTTGATGATGAATGGGACGAGACTGATATTGAAGACTTCCGGAGAAAAATCGAGAAACATCATAAGATTATTGCAGCCGTTATCTTAGAGCCCATTCTTCAAGGGGCAGGAGGGATGCGCATGTACAACCCTCAGTATTTGAAAAGAGTACGTGAGCTTTGTGATAAGCACGATGTTTTGCTCGTGTTAGACGAGATAGCCACTGGCTTTGGAAGAACAGGAAAACTCTTCGCCCAGGAGCATGCTGATATCTGCCCTGATATCATGTGTGTTGGAAAAGCTATAACAGGTGGATATTTAACTTTGGCTGCAGTGATTTCCACAAGAAACGTCGCAAATGTCGTCAGTGGTGGCCGAACGGGTTGCTTCATGCACGGGCCAACTTTTATGGGAAATCCAGCAGCATGTGCGGTAAGTGTTAAGAACTTAGAGATTCTCAGAACTGGAGCCTGGAAATCTCAGGTCCATACCATCGAAAATATATTACTAAAGAAGTTCAAGCCATTGATGGAATCAGGTCACAGAAAGATTAAAGAGATCCGTGTACTTGGTGCGGTAGGCGTGATTGAAATGAAAAATCAAATTGACGTTGCGCTATATCAAAAGAGGTTTGTCGAATTAGGTGTATGGGTTCGCCCTTTTGGGAAATTGTTGTATATCATGCCGCCATATATCATTAGTGAAGAAGATTTAAATCAACTTGTTGACTCTTTAATAAGAGTTGCTACAGATGACTCTATTGCCTAAAGAATAGTACCCTTTTGTCTCTCTTTTTTGAAAGAATCACGCAAATATAATTCTAAATATATTTTTAAGTCATCAATACATAGCATCTACTATATTTCCTGCCGCTACTAACGTAATGATTCCGCGTTGATTTAAACCATTTGCCTACTTGATAAAATTTTTACAAGAACTAAGCGAGTGGGACAGAAGCCATATTTCCTATTTCTACAAATATTATCTGTAATCTCACATCTGAGTATAAATAAGTGACGTATGTCTTTCCTGGGCGATTAACCCATCTTGTTTTAGTTGATCTGCTCCTGCGGACCAAATGGATAAACATGGACTTTACAAGCTGTAAAGAGGTCTCTTAATCGAAGCCACGAAATGCTCCTTTCCAAACTGTCTTATTGTCATTGTCTGTGTCAGGATATTCGGAATCTAGTAATAGAGTGTTCACTAGGAAGCCGATTTGGAATATCTTACAAATTCAGCAAAAGAAGGAATCAAATGGCTCAATTAGCAAAATATCCTCCAGGTCCACAATTTTATGGACCCTTTCCCTTGCTCATCTAAGGGGGTATCTTATCACCATCAAAGACAGATTGGTTCACAAGAGAGAAAGATAGTGAGTCGAGAGAGCAACTAAACTTCATCTCACTTCATAGACAATTTCGAGAACTACTGCAAGTAATTTCTACTAACCGCTGAGAGTTGTTTTATTAAAATTGTTTGGAAATTATACTTTATTTGACTTAAAGGCGGCTTCATTATTTGATTTGGTACAATGAACTTCCCAGTCTTTAAAAATGAATGCAATTTGCAATCAAAACCAAGAACAAAATTATTGACTCACTCCACTTGAAAAAAAGGGGGTGCATATGTATACATATGCATAGAATCGCATTCGTGTACTGAATCGTGGCCAACAATATCCTTTGGAAATAATTTTCAATCTAACTTATGGTTACAACTTCCCTTTCCGTGGGGAGAAACTTTGCGAAATTACCCTTTTGTAATGCACTTCCCAAAGAATAGAGTACACAAAGAATCGTATGCGACCTATTGTTCCAAAAGAATTAAATTCCTGAAACAATGGGACGCATGGAATCAAGTAGTCATTTCTTCTCATTTCTGCAATTGTGACAACCTACCACGGTTAATATTCCCTGACAGGGAGCTTGGAGTTTGCATCACAATTGGTTAAATTGCTGATACATTCCAATGGCGCGAATCACGGGGTCACAGGTAGAGGAAACAAAAACTGTATGATAACAATTATTGTTTGGATTAACGTGTGAAAGCGAAGACGGAGAGGTCAATCGGAAGTTGTGGCTATGTCTCGTATGTGATTTTCAAAAGCAAAATAAATTGCGTTACGATTCAAAGCCTACTTCGACTGCTAGTAAGCACTGAGAAACAATGCCTAACTCTGAGATGCTTGAATATGTGACCACGCTTCGGTTTGTTAATGAAAATCCGTTTCCGCAATGTTTCGGGTATCCCCAAATTCTTGTGCTGCTTAGTTGGTAAAAGCCTGGAATTTCAATGCAACAAATGGGCAACAATTATTATTTGAAGGGATGAACATCTATCTCATCCATCCTCAGGAACATTTTACTGAAATAGGGCTAGAAAGTATCGAATAAGATGTAATGACCCATAGTCATGTTTAAGCCGGGGGTTTTACCCTTAAGAAGCATTCATCAAATCTTACACCTCGAAGTTTCATATGAAAGTCCTACATTCCGTATTGCAGTTATCCATCCACATGCCCCTAATTGAAAAAAACAACTAGAACTATCACTATCTTCAGACAGAAGAAAGTTTTGCTCAATAAACAGAATTGAAGGGTATTTGGATAATATTTTTGCTTAACGCAAAGAAGTTCACTACCTAGTACAATACCTTAGTCTGTAACATTTCGTGCCATTTTGTGCCACTTGTACCAGTCTATAAATTCCTATAAGAAACAATGCATAGAAAAGGGATTTTTAAATCTTGTAAGCAGTCACTTGAGCTAAGCTACCATTTGTGATTTGTTGGAGCCATTTCTTTCCTTTTATATTAGCGATTCCCTTTATTTTTCCATTTTATAGAGACGGTAGCTACAACATCTACCACATTGTAGTTCTTTATAGTCGTATTTAATGTATAATCTTGATCTGTTAAAAAA
>JAKVQZ010000143.1:0-14742 GCA_030463055.1 Lizanozyma gosingica | reverse complement strand
TTGATCTAGATTCCGACAGCTGCTATTCCAACGTCAACCCACCCCGTTGGATCAGACTAGCGCTTCCACTGCGGCATTACACGATCTATCTGAGAGTTTACAGGGTCGAACTCTCACAGATCAAAATTTCCTCATTTAAATGGCATTGTTAATTCTCGATTTTGTGTTACTTGAACGGTGCAAGGGTGCCTTTTTAGAAGTAAACCAGGGAGGTTGAGTCATGTATCGTAAGTAATCCTGTTTTATATTTATTTTGTAGAACGTTGTAACTTGCTTACTACTCTTTCATATTATTTACAGGTTTTTTTAGCTGAATATGATTGTTCCTTTAAAATAAAAGGGTGCCAACTAGGCGGAGACATGTGTCATGAGTACTCAAGTATTACATATATACCTCATTCGTAGAAGGTAGTTATCTTACGCTTCTTATGTTTTCCATTCACTTTCTGAATATGATTGTTCTTTCAAAAAAAGGCTACTTCTAAGGACCACAATTTACAACCATCTCTCCAAGGTAATTGCATGGTTGGACATTGCATCCTAAAAGGTTAAGCAGATGAAAATTTTGGTAAGGTTTGGAGGTATTTAGCTATCTATAGTTTTCCATTATAGTTAGTGTTTGGTTTGGTTGAATGGTACACGAAATTCTTTTTGGTTTTAGTTTTAGATGGCAAGTCATAATTCTACTACAGAAATAAAAAGATGTGAGGATAAATGTGTCACGTATAGGCAATTTACCTGTTTCGTCTCAGGAGAGGTCTTTCTCAACCTCTGGATATTATGGCCTCGTTTGCAAGACTACTTTTAGTTAGTTATTCTTCTCTGGTTTAGTCAAAAGCGAAAAAAAAAAAGGACAATCAAGAATTATGTTTCGACTTCTGTTATTCCTCACATTGGAAATACTTAGCGACCTAACCTCCAAGCTAACAAATTGCATTTATCTTAACTAAACAATTTGAACGCGCATAACCCTAACAAGAGACTCAAACATCTCTAAACATCATCATTTTTGTCTCTGCAAGTTCCGATTTGTAAATAGACTTAACACACTATTTCAGAATCTTTCAACTTCTTAATTAGTACCTTTGAATTGCCAAGAATGTGATCCATAACTAATTAAGAATTCTCTTTAAATTTGTAGGTTTTGTATCGTTATAGAGGCCTAAGGTTCATGTTGCAATATGAGAAACTATATAAAACCAATTACATTTCATTACGGGACCAGTATTTACATGAAGGAGCTATATACTCGAACACAGGAATATGTTGATTAGCCTCTTGTAGCACTAGTAATCGGTAAGGACACTATTAATATCTAATGTGAGTAGGCGCTTTAGAGAAGATACTTCAATTCAGTTCACCTTGATTATATATATAACTAAATCTAGTTAGATATAAAACCACTTGTTTAAAATCACTTGTTGTTCTTGTTTGAACTTATATGTTTTATGATCACAACGTAAATGCATAGGCCTGGAAATTGATGACAGATTGGTCATTCAAGAATCTGGTTAACTGAATGACATCTGATTCATTTCATCAAGTCTTATGACATCTTTCCATCTTGATACAATCCTCGTTTACTAATTTGTTATCATATCACTCCTTTAAAATCTTACCATAATATCAAATACACACAGTAACTTGGTGCATGTGATACCCTCGGGTATTACTGTATTTGGATTATGATAATCTTCAGACCCTTACACTTTTGAGTAAACTCTGTTATAGAGCACATGAAATAGTGGGGAAACCTAATAAAAGTGTTTTATATATCAAATAATTAAGCCTTAGGAATTACAGCCTAAATAAGTTGTATCCTTTTGTCAAAAATTCTCCAAAGAATGCAGGTCTTGGTAGTGACTTAAACCACGTTGAGGTCAAGCTTTCTTCGTAGTACATCATCAAAGCGATGCTCGATTTAATATTGGCATCACGAAATAATGCCAGGTAGAAGTTTTATTGGACATTACGCAGCAACTCCTAAATGGAGCAAATATTAGAGTAATTGTAAATTCCTTGGAGGGGTGACTAAGTTCGACCAATAAGATATTGCAGCAACTCCAACTGGAACTTGATTCCTCTCATTGGTTAGTAGGTGCGATATGAATTCACGCGTTAGTATAATCTTCACTTCGTTTATTCAGGTGAAAGAATGTATGAATTGAAAAATCTGAAGTCAATTCCAATTGCATGTCCAACGAAACTTAGGAAAAGGAGAAATACATGGGCATTGCTAACGTGTGAGAGGGAAGAACTCTATGCCACACCCCAAAAAAATATGCAGACTATATCCCCACATTGAGGGTAATCTGTCAAGTTTCGAATTTTTGGAATTCAGCAACTGCCATTCCTGTACTCCTGACAAACATTACAGGTAAATACCCATTTCTGAATACCACTCGAAGAACCATGAGGAGTACCAGTGAGATTGCATTCATGCCTTTAAAATTGATTCCCTTTTAACTGGACAGTCCGGAACGATGTTAGGATTGTACTACTTTTGTTCCTTAGGCTCAACCTTCGTCTGAACCTAAGAGTATCAATAGTCTTTTTTCTGATACCCATCAACGTACAAGACGGAAACTAAGAAGAACCATCTTTAAAATAAAACCATGAGGTTCAAATGTGTACGGCTCTATAGTAGTTATGTATCAGAAGGCAACCCATTAGATCATAAATGAAAGGCGATGTATTTCTTGGTTCAAGAATCGCAATGATATCACATAATATCAATATATATTTTTTTGGCAGTATTACACATTCTTGCGAAGAACTCGTCCAGCCTATCGAATTACAAAAATACGAGAGTTAAGCTTAATGGTAAACATGAAGTCTGAATTGAAAAGTTGATACATTATCTTATGAATTTTGTTAATTCAGTGAGAATCTTATCATAAGACTTCCCCTGGTAATTGTGCTGGACTTAGTTTCAGCGGATACTAATTCATGGGTTGGAATAGGGTCTGGCGCAATATTTTTTTAACAATATACAGGAAGGGTACAATCTACATATTATATAAAAAGAATAGTCATAAGCCTTTGTAAGAGTTCAACCCTGTAAACTCTCAGATAGATCGTGTAATGCCGTAGTGGAAGCGCTAGTCTGATCCAACGGGGTGGGTTGACGTTGGAATAGCAGCTGTCGGAATCTAGATCAAATCTACTCTCGGTGTTAACCCTCTAATTACTCTTCGGGTTAACCTTCCTATCGTAGGTGTATCCAATACTCGGGTTATCCGCCTTATCAATCTTAATATCGATAATAGTCTTGATAACCATAAACCTTGATGCTTATACTTTTCCTATTCTCTTCTCTTTTGGGTTCAGTGTGATATTTATACTCTCAGCCAGGGTGCGCAGTCCTGTCCGAGACCAAAGGTCGTGTCTACAATGGAACGGAAGAGCAGATCGTGATTAGGTCAGCCTAGAGGGCTAGGATCCTAACAGCCTTCATCTGAGCTCTCGGTGGCCAAGCTGGTTAAGGCGCGAGACTGTAATGAGTTACCTCAAAGTAATCTTGAGATCGGGCGTTCGACTCGCCCCCGGGAGATTTTTTTGTGAATCGATTTCTTTTTGTATTACCCTCTGCCGACAGTCTACTTTTCACTATTTTATACCTTAATTCTTCTACTTCTGTATTCGACCAGGCTTCATCTAACCAAATGGCGTCTCGTTGCATCATAGTAAAAACTTTAGTACTCTACTCTTCTTTGCAGGAGGAGCTTTTATTTCACACGCGTTGCGCATCCCTAAGGCGGTTTTGTGGCATTTGTCATTTTGGGAAAGATCATTAGAAAGCGAGAGGTACTTGTTACATTTTGCAATCCTTATACCAATCTCCATTAAGCACTTACAGCTAACAAATACTTCTCTGTACTACACTATATACCATGGTACTGCTTGGTAAACGAGAACACGTGCAGGTGGAGGCTGAAGACAAAAATGAATTGGAAATATCCTTCAATTCTTCCTTCAATTCCCAGACACAATTAACCGCCTCCCAAAGGGAAAACCTCAAGAAAGTCAAACCTAACAGCGCACCCGAGCCCTCAGAGTTTGAAAAGCACTTATCTGAGATAACGGAAAAGGTTCAACACATTGAGGATGGGCACCCAGAAGCCATCGAAAAGGACCAGAACTGGTCCAGACCAGAGTTGCCTGCGGATTTTGATCCGAAGTCCACCGATCTCCATTTTCAGCAGTTGGATGCCGAGGAAAATAATAGCTCGCATTATACTACGGCAAGGTTCTTTGGTGTTACCGAGGAGGGCTACTCTGTGCTATGCAACGTGTTGGGGTTTGTTCATTACTTCTACTTGCCTGTTCCCAAAGGATTCCAACGAAAAGAACACATGCAGAAGTTTGTGTCCTACTTGAAGTCGTCTTACGAAGGTACGCACGATGTCGAAATAGTTTCCAAGGAGTCGATTTGGGGGTTCAGCAATAATGTAAAAAGTCCATTTTTCAAGATCTTTGTCGATAATACCAAGAACATAACGAAGTTAAGAGGTGCATTTGAAAGAGGTGAGATCCAGTTTGAAAACTTGTTTCCTCCACAGAATGTCACCTTTGACAATATTAACTATCTTTTACGGTTGATGGTGGATTGTAAAATCACAGGTATGTCTTGGATCACCTTGCCTAAGGGTAAATACACAATTGTGGAAAATCCACTTAACCATATATCGCGTTGTCAGCTAGAGTGTACAATCAACTATAAGGATTTGATTCTGCACCAAGCAGAGGGCGAATGGTCCAAGATTGCTCCATTGCGCGTTCTATCTTTTGATATTGAATGCGCAGGTAGAAAAGGTATCTTTCCAGAACCAGAGCATGATGCGGTTATTCAAATTGCAAATGTTGTCTCAAAGTATGGTGTAAAGCATCCCTTCGTCAGAAATGTCTTCACCGTTAATACTTGCTCACCAATTATTGGGTCTCAAATTTTTGAGCATGACAAAGAAGAAGATATGCTCCAGAGTTGGCTGGATTTCATCGTTAAGGTCGATCCGGATGTTATTATCGGGTACAACATCGCCAATTTTGATCTCCCCTATCTCTTGGACAGAGCCAAGACTCTTGGAGTTAATAAGTTTCCCTACTTTGGAAGACTTTTAGGAGTTAAGAATGAGTACAAAGAGTCCGTGTTTTCCTCTCGTGCTTATGGTACCAGGGAAAACAAAGTGGTTAACATTGATGGTAGAATGCAATTCGATCTTTTGCAATATGTTCAGCGTGAATTCAAGTTAAGATCGTACACATTGAATTCGGTTTCTGCAGAATTCTTGGGCGAGCAAAAGGAAGATGTGCAGCACTCGATCATTACTGAGTTGCAAAATGGCAATGCTGAAACAAGAAGACGTTTAGCTGTGTATTGTTTGAAGGACGCCTTTTTGCCTCTCCGGTTGATGGAAAAGTTTATGTGTCTTGTTAACTATTCCGAAATGGCAAGAGTAACGGGTGTTCCATTTTCCTACTTATTATCGAGGGGTCAACAGATCAAAGTCATTTCGCAACTTTTCAGAAAATGTCTAGATGAAGACATCGTCATTCCTAACATGAAGTCAGAGGGCCAGGCTGATGAGTACGAAGGGGCAACAGTTATCGAGCCACTGAGAGGCTATTATGATGTTCCTATAGCCACATTGGATTTCAGTTCTTTGTATCCCTCTATCATGATGGCCCATAACTTGTGCTACACTACGTTATTAAGTAAGCAAGCAATTGAAGCTTTCAAGCTATCAAAGGACGACTATGTCCTTACGCCAAACGGAGATTATTTTGTCAAAGAGACAAAAAGAAAAGGTATTTTACCAACAATTCTTAGTGAATTGTTATCCGCTAGAAAACGGGCAAAGAGTGATTTGAAGAACGAAACCGATCCATTTAAGAAAGGGGTCTTGAATGGTAGACAGCTTGCTTTGAAAATCTCTGCCAACTCAGTATACGGGTTCACAGGTGCAACAGTGGGTAAATTACCCTGTCTTGCAATTTCATCCTCTGTTACTGCATTTGGTAGAGAGATGATTGAGCAGACAAAAAATGAAGTTCAGGAACATTATTCGATAAAGAATGGATTTCCATATGATGCCCAGGTTATTTATGGTGATACAGATTCAGTCATGGTCAAATTTGGATTCCCAGACTTGGAAACGTGTATGAAATACGGTGAAGAAGCTGCGGAATATGTCTCTACTAAATTCAAGAAGCCAATAAAGTTGGAGTTTGAAAAGGTTTATTTTCCTTATTTGCTTATTAACAAAAAACGTTATGCTGGATTGTATTGGACACGGACCGATAAATTCGATAAGATGGATACCAAGGGTATCGAGACAGTTAGAAGAGATAATTGTCGTCTCGTTCAAAATGTCATTACCAAAGTTCTTCAATTGATTCTAGAGGAGCGCAATGTCGACAAGGCCCAAAGGTATGTCAAACAGACTATTGCTGATTTGCTTCAGAATCGTATTGATTTGTCTCAATTGGTCATTACTAAAGCATATTCCAAGCTGGACTATGCGGCTAAGCAAGCACATGTTGAGTTAGCTGAGAGGATGAGAAAGAGAGACGCAGGCTCAGCTCCAACGTTAGGTGATAGAGTTGCCTATGTTATTATCAAAAACTCTTCCAGCGACAAGAACTATGATAAATCCGAGGATCCCCTTTATGTCTTGGATAACTCTTTGCCCATTGATGTTAAGTATTATTTGGATGGTCAATTATCGAAGCCACTTGAAAGAATCTTCCAGCCCATTCTTGGTGAATCAAAGACAAAGGAGTTGCTTGAAGGCAGTCACACCAGAATCATTAAGATGTCCGCACCCAAGAAAGGTGGTCTTATGAACTTTGTGAAGAAAACCGAAGTTTGTAAAAACTGTAAGACGCCTTTGAAGCCTGGAAATAAAGGGGCCTTGTGTGAGAACTGTGTTAGTGACGCTCCGGAATTATATGGTAACGCGCTTGCTCAGATGAACTATTTGGAGAATAAGTTCTCGAGATTGTGGACCGAATGTCAAAGATGTCAAGGCTCCTTGTATCAGGAGGTGTTGTGTTCGAATAAGGATTGCCCTATTTTCTACATGAGGAAGAAGGCCGAGAAAGATGCCCATCAGCAAGCATTGGAAATCGCAAAATGGGAAGAAACTGTTTGGTAGGTAACACATTAGTATGACATTAAAACAAAAATTGCAAAATTATAAAATTATGGAAGCAGCTCCATTTCTTCACTACTGAAAGTGAGAACACTTTGAGCTGTCACTGATCTTGAGAGTGGAATTCTACTTGTGATTGATTCACTGGATTGCATACCCCTTACAGTCGATGCAAACTCATTTTCATGGGTTAACAATTCAGGGTTTCCAGAATGTGGAGTAGGCGCTCCGTTAAAAGAAGGACTTGTGGTGCTCGTATTGATATTGGCCATCTGCTCATTAATGGAACCCTTTTTCAAATTCTTTGCAAAATCTGACGAAGTTCTGTTCTGTTTAGACAATTGTTTCAATTGCTTGATATTGTGGATGCACTTGGAAATTGTCTGCAATAACAACTTGGGTTTCAAAGGCTTTGAAACGTAATCATCCATACCTTTAGCTAGTGATTTTTCTCTATCTCCCAACATTGCATGCGCCGTTAATGCAATTATTGGAGTCCGTATACTCAAAGAATCAATTGGATTACTCTTCTTCTCCCATTGACGAATCTTTTCTGTAGCCTCGAATCCACCCATAACAGGCATTTGCACATCCATCAACACAACGTCAAATTGGTTTGATTGCACCGCTTTGAATGCTTCTAACCCATTGGGTACAACTTCGACCTTGTGACCATGTTTTTCCAAGATTCTAACAGCTAACTTCTGATTAACTAAGTTATCCTCAGCAAGAAGAATGTTGTAACTTGCAGATTCATCTGAATTCTGAGCAATAGACCTGGATTCGAGGGCTGGGATTAGAGCACTTGCCAAATCTGGTACTGAACAGGGAGTGTTCCCGTATGACGAAATACCTAAGTCGATACACACTCGCATATTCAATTCAGGAATAGCAGGGTGAAGTAGGACTAAGGGGATGTACTTAACTTCTGGAAGCAAACGTAAATTCTTGGCTGTTTCGATAGAATCAATAATAATTGTATCAAACTTTATTGGCTCTGTCAAATTAACCTCATTGACATCATGAACAATTATGGGATTGAGACCTAATTCAACTATTCCTCTCCCTATTTCCAGGAGTACTTCCTCGGAATGCTCAGTTGAGACAAACAAAACATAGTGTTGACTGAAAGGTAATAACTGCTCTGTTTGTCTGTTGTAGTTGATACTTGAAGGAGAAACATTAACAGTGAAGTAAAACTCAGACCCTTTACCAATCTCTGATTTCACCCAAATTTCACCACCCATCAAATGAATTAATTGCTTCGAAATTGATAATCCTAATCCTGTACCACCAAACTTTCTTGTAGTCGAACCATCTGCTTGACAGAACGTATCAAAGATCAATCCGAGCTTGTCTGATTCAATACCAATACCAGTATCACTGACACAAATCTCCAAGAACAAATCATCCTTATTCTTGGGAGGTCTAGATGACTTTTTCACACTAACTCTAACCTCTCCTTGTTTTGTAAATTTGATAGCATTCCCTGCTAAGTTCAAAATAACTTGTCTCAATCTGAATGAATCACCAATTAAATTATCAGGGAAAGATGAATCACAGCAATAAGTCAAGTCTAATGATTTTTCTATGGCCTTTACTGCTAGAGTCTTTAAGGCACCAAAAACAGTTCCCCTTAATGAAAAATCAATTTGCTCGACAGTCATTCTGTTGGCTTCAATTTTTGAAATATCCAAAATATCATCAATGATAGTCAACAAGGAATTGGCCAAATTATGAACAATTGATAGCATTTCTCTCTGGTATTGAGTCAATTCGGTGTCAAGGGAAAGTTGCGTCATACCGATAATACCATTAAGTGGTGTTCGAATTTCATGAGACATGTTAGCCAAGAATTCAGACTTGGCACTGTTAGCCAATTCAGCAGCTTCTCTCGCAGCTGTATTTCTTTGAATGGACTCACGTAGATTAAAGACCATTTGATTGATTTTGGTCTTCAATGCATCCATTTCACCAGAGGCTTCAACAGTGATGAAACGCGTGAAGTCACCATCAGTTGCAGAAGCAGTAATCTGGGCGAATGCTCTAACTTGGGAAGTCAAGTTAGAGGCCATAGTATTGACATTAGAGGTAATCTCTTTCCATAACCCATCCACATCATTAACCTGAGCCTGTATACCCAATTTTCCGTTAATACCAACATCTCTTGCAACCTTAGACACTTCCAGAGCGAATAATTGCAAGGAATCCACCATTTTATTGATAGTATTCTTAAGTTGTAAAATTTCCCCTTGAGCATGGACGTCAATCTTTTGTGACAAATCGCCATGAGCGACAGCCGTAGTGACTGTGGCGATCGATCTCACTTGGTTGGTCAAATTTGTTGCCATCAAGTTGACATTTTCAGTGACTGCCTTCCATGCACCTTCAACGTCTTGCACATTGGCTTGACCACCTAGAATACCTAACGTTCCGACTTCTCTTGATAATGTTGTCACCTCAAGGGCAAAATTCTGTAATCGATCCACCATTTGATTAATAGTGCTTTTCAACTGCAATATTTCACCCTTGCAATCGGCTGTCACTTTCTTAGACAAGTCACCTTTGGCGACAGCTGTAGTGACATTTGCGATGTTTCTGACTTGGGTAGTCAAATTCAAGGCCATAGCATTTACGTTATCAGTTAACTCCTTCCAAATGCCCTCAACGTTTTCAATCTGAGCCTGACCTCCCAAAATACCATCAACTCCAACATCTCTGGCGACCTTGGACACTTCAAAGGCAAAAGTTCTTAATTGGTCAACCATGGTGTTGATTGTCATTTGTAACTGCAAAATTTCCCCCTGGGCATGGACATTAATCTTTCGTGACAAGTCACCTCTGGCGACGGCTCTTGTGACATCTGCAATTTCTCTCACTTGGTTCGTCAAATTTAAGGCCATAATATTGACATTGTCAGTCAAAGAACGCCATATTCCGACAGTGCCCTCAATTTTTGCTTGACCACCCAACTCACCGTTTGCCACTTCTGTGGCCACTTTGGTTACTTCATTTGCGAATGTCTGCAATTGGTCCATCATTGTATTAATAGTGGTCTTGACTTTGAGAATTTCAGGGTCAGACTCTACGGGATGGATCTCCACTTTCTTCGACAAATCACCCATGGCCACCAGGATCACCACTGTTCCAATTTCACTTAACGCTTGTTTGAACGCCTTGTTAGCCAGCTTGGACCTGACCAAATCTTGGTTGAGCAGCTCAATCTTCTGGTTTTGCTGTGAAACATACGCTAGCAATTCTAATCGTTCCTTTTCTGTGCAACTGGCGAATGCCTCAGGGTCCTTTAAGACTCCCCATGGTTCGTTTTTTCCTAAAGAAACGATTCCAGGGCTGTCTGCAACCGCTGTCATCGCTAACACCAAGCTACTGGTTTCGCTGGAGGTGTCCAACTTCTGTTTCTTTGTTGAGTTAGCAGGCGGCTCAGTCAACACCATAATACAAGCAGTTGCTTATCTCAAATTTATGTGTAAGTAAGCCAAAAAAAATACTCCTACTCAAAAACCCCTACCATGCGGCTGTGTGTGATAGATCGCAGGGTGTAGTCTTTCTCTTTGTTATGACACTTTCTAGCCTAGTTCCAAGTTATCTTAAGTTGGGGCTGTAACCAGGAAGGCAGTACAACAGCACAAACTAACAATTGGCATTTTTGACCTATGACGTAGAAAAACTCCGCTTGCGGGCAAAAGTCCCCCTGCCTGTATTGTGTACAACTCAGGGGTACGTCATGTTTAAATACACAGCGTTTCTGGGGTATTGAGCATTTCGGTCGAGCCAGTAGACCAACCAGATAACATGCACTCTGGCTGATACATCAAAAAGGGGTAAATAAGAAGACGTGATCTACGGTTTGATAGATTGCGACTTGTGTTTTGCAAACTCTAGATCATCTGTTGTTGTTGTAGAGGGGTCAAGATTTGACTCACACAAAAAGTGAAGCATTCGACAAATCCGATCTATGTACATACGAATAGCTCCAAATCAGAAGGAAGTACATGGTATACAAAGTGTCATCTTTATATCTGAAACTCAAATACATATATTTTATGGGAGAGAAGGAGAACAAATATTTGGCAGCACTTTCTTGAGTGACGAAGAATTACATAGATACCTCGTTCATTCATTACTTAGTACTTTGTATCTGTGTATTATATATATATGTTAGTATGCATTGATATGTTTGCTTGATTTTGTGTATGTATAAGTTGTACGAATTGCGCCGCTCCTATAATAACTAACGTTTATATCAAAGGACGGTGGTTACATCGGTCCCAATTATTAGTTCCAAATTAAGCAGCAATCATCGAGTGGGACTCCCCGCCGCATAAAGTAAAATACAAAATTAACGGTCATAACTCCCTCATACCAAGTCGAGATTCCTCAAGAATTCGCAGTTAGGCATGGGCATCGACCGAGCCTCTTCCAACTTCTTCTGGTCTACAGAAAACCATCCGTGTGCAGCTTCGATCTTCTCGTTCTTGAGGAGCTGTTCCTGCGAGCATCGCGACCGTTTGTCGTTGATTATATTGTGCTCCACCTTGGTGTCAAACGTACGTATTTGTCTCTTAGATAACTTGTTATCTTTGTTGAAGCTTTCCTTGACGAAGAATGGGATCTCATAGTTGGGCGTGGTACGTGTCACTGTGTGCTGAGGTGTGGGCTCAAATGAGTACTCGGGTACCTGTTTTCCACTGAAAAACTGGATCAACATTGGAACGACCAACACCAAGAACACCGGAAGTACTTGTCGTAAAAACTGCTGGATAGGAGGTTCTGGATCTGCCTGGCGTTGTTGTCGCTGATGCGTTTGTTGTCTAGTCTGTTGTGCTCTAAAGCCAGGGCCACCAAAGCTCTGGAACGTAAATCCGTTGTTTCCAAACGTAAACGTTTGGCCCTGGTTGCCTCCAAAGAAAAAGTTGAATATGTCATCATCACCAAAAGCCCCAGCACCTCCTCTAGCGCCCATCGGACCTCCGAACCGACCGCCAAATAAATCTTCAGCTGTAAAAGGGGCCCCACCACCACGGCCTCCTCCTCCAGCACCTGGTGTGAATCGAGCATCTGGATCGCTTCCGGTTTGGTCGTATATTCTTCTCTTGTTAGAATCACTCAACACTTCCCATGCCTTATTTAAGTACTTAAACGCCTCAGATGAACGCGGATGCTGGTTTTTATCGGGATGTAATTTTATGGCTAACTTTCGATACGACTTCTTGATCTCAGTATCTGTGGCTGTCTTTTGGACCTCGAGTATTTCATAGTACTGGTGTGCTTTATATGAAAGGATTTTCAAAACTACCTTCTCCTGTTCCTTGGTGTAAGCCATCCTGCTAACGTATCTCTGATCCGTCCAACCAATTTGGAGCTCGGTTATCTCTGGAATGGACTAGTTTATTTCTTATGACTGTTGGTCGGCCTTCTGGTAATCTTTTATTCTGCCAACACTACTTAAAGCTGTGGTCCCAAATCAAAAAAATTCAACGCGCTACCAAAAAATAGCGAGGATAGTTAAAAAAAGAAATTGGGGCGAGCTGGGAATTGAACCCAGGGCCTCTCGCATGCTTTTGTGTCAGTTACTAAGTAACTGTCGCCCAAAGCGAGAATCATACCACTAGACCACACGCCCGATCTTGAAGTATGTTTTTCCTATTGAATATTATTACAAATATTTTGGCGTGTAGAAAAATTTGGAAGCGCGGTATGAATAGAAGTACATTGATAAGAAGCCAGTGTTGCATTTTTATTTGTCTTTTCGTATTAGTTTTCATAATTTGTACCTGGATGTGATTGTTAAAAAAATGTCGTGCTGGGTTATACGATTATTTTCAATGCATTGTCATCCTTTAACCTTCAGCTTTCTGAAATCTCCATTTATGTGAACTTGGAATGCTTATTGCTTCTTTCTTTAGTCACTGCCGAAACTTGGTTTCCACAAAACCTTCGTTTCCACTTCCTTAGAAAATCGATTGTGTAGGGGAGTGCTGTTACCCAAACACGCTACGATAAACGAAAAGAACACTTGAAAGATGTAAAATAAAAGTATAGAAATTATGATGGTTGTATTTCCATCCTATATTTGAATATCCCAAACACTTGAGGTATAATAGCAGATTTCTATTCTCCACAAAATGGTGAATTCTTCAATATCAAAACATTTAGAATACATTTTAGGATAGTTTATCAAGTTCTCGTGTATTCAAAACAAATAGTTTTAAACAAATAGTTTTGTCAATTGAGTTCGAATAATATTTAGGAGTATCTTGTAGGAAATATACAATTTGGTAGTAAACTTCACATTACTAATCAAATGTCTGATAAGAAGTCAACTGAAATATTTAACAGAGATATCTTGAAAGTGGTGAGGTAGTAATAATTAATGCGATTAGCAGAAGAAGCTGGAAGCTCAACCTTACTTTCAATTATCGGGAGAAAGTAGGGTTGATGAAAAACGTGAAACATGAACTAGCAGATTTCTATTGAACCCTTCTTTTTGAAAGACTAGTCATACTCAGGTAAAAGCTCTAACGAAAAAGATTGGAAGCAAGTTACAACCTTCTACAGATCAGCTATCTATATTATTTCTTGAAAGAACAATCATAGTCAGGTAAAAACTATAAACTAATACGATTTTGATCATTTCTATTTATTTTTTTACAAGAGCACCTAACACCAATGGTTGAATTTCGCATGTATATAAGTTACATGCGAAATTTTATCTCACGAGCAAGCCTGGCTAGCTCAATCGGTAGAGCGTTTGACTCTTAGTCTTGTACAAGAGAAGCGATCAAAAGGTTGCGGGTTCGACCCCCGCGTCGGGCTAACGTTCCGAACTTCGTTCACCATTATTTTTTGTTTCCAAACTAATGTTATCTAAGAGTTAGATGCATCCACACTCTTTAGTAGATTGAGTCCCTTTGGTATCATTGTGATAAAAGAAAACACATTTTTTTAGATGTGCAATAAGAATCTATAGAGAAGAAAGAAATCATGAAGAACGCCTCGTCCAGGCAAGCTTTTAGGATCAGAACAGTGAAGGAATAATTCAGAACTTTATAGAGGGTGAGACGTAAGCAGACAGTAAATTCAATACATTAGACCGCATAAACAATCCAATTCAGGACGTCTTCTTTGTTAAGACGTCAGGGATTTCTTGAGTTTACTCAAGTCCACTAACTTTATTTGTTGGTCTGTAAAGATAAAGTGACCAAAAAATTAAGTAAGGCTATGCTCTATGCTATTTGCCCATTTTAGCTGGTGAGTCCTTACAGCTACGCCAAGATTGAATATAAATCACATCCTACCCAAGGCTGGACCAAAATAGGCCGACTATACAAAAGGATAGCGCATAGTCATGCCTCCTATTCCAGTTTGTTCGCCTCATTTTGAGTTTTGGGGTCATTAAGGCATTTGAATGTATTTTTTATTTGGTTTTTTGACCCAATTTTAGAGTGTGTCCCTCCATTTTTATTTTCATTTGCCTTGATTATTCTTAGGTAAGCTAACATAACCAAATAACTATTACCCAAGTAAATTGCTTTAATTTAATATTATACTTATAACAATGCTATTA